>PVJS01022124.1:0-30835 GCA_004027185.1 Glis glis
GAGAGAGAGAGAGAGAGAGAGAGAGAGAGAGAGTGTGTGTGTGTGTGTGTGTGTGTGTGTGTGTGTGTTTGTTACTGGGGATTGAACGAGGGACATTCTACCTCTGAGTTACACTCCCAGCTCTGTTTTATTTTTTATTTTGAAACAGGATCTCACTTTACTGCATGCTGGCCTTGACCTGCAATCCTCCTATCAGTCGCACAAGTACTGGGATTACAGACATGTGCCCCCACACCTAGCTAATACATATATATCATAAAGAAAAATGCAATAAATTTCTTTACCAAGTCCCACACAAATGTGATCAAATTCTCTTCGGTTAACCTCAGCATGTCATCACATGTAAAGAGTTGTGAAGCAAAACCTTAAAGCACTTACAGCCTAGATGACTGCAGAGATATGAGAGTTCTACACTCTAGTCTTACAATAGAAAATAAACTTTAAAAATAAAGTTCTGCATTGAAAGGATAATACATATTCATCAGTAGTGAATAAAGCTTAGTTTCTTGGTTTCATCCTAATGGGTCCTTAAACTCTTCCTCTGAGCTCAATATACTTTTGTATAAAGATGACCATAGCAGGGACTCTGACTAGTGGACCACTCTTAAAATAAATCATCTTTTCTAATCCTACAGGAAGATCTTTCACTTCATTTTTCATCTGCCTGAACTCCCTTCAGAACATCTACCACGGGGCAGTGATAAGGCAGGGAATAGACATCACTTGTGTTTTGGAAACAGACAAGGCACATACTAAACATGCCTATTCAATGGGGAGTACAACAAAGCCTGATTCTCTCACTCTATAAATAACAATTCACAATCGGAAGGCAAGTGTGAGACCCACAAACTCAAATGTTTAGGGCATATGGTAACAAAAGCTACTATGTCTAAGATGCTAAGCTTCATTTGTTGTTGTTGTTGGTTGATTTTTGTTTTTCTGCTGTGTGTTTTTCACCAAATTTATCAATAAACATTAAGAGTTAATTCTTACTGCTTCTTGAAAATCGTGAAACACGGATATACACAGGTTAACACTTGTTAAGTTGAAATGAAAATTTCTTAGGTGGGTAAGCTGGACTCCAGATAATTTGTGAGACTTTTGCTAGAGTACTAGGAGAGACTGCAGTACATGCTTCAAATAAGAATATAGTGAAATAAACGCCACTCAGAAGATGGCCATCAATGGAACACTTCCATTTGCTTTAGTGAATTTTTACTAACTTATTTACCTATTTACTTAGTTGAACATTAACAAATATTCAATTATTGGCAGAAGAAACCCAATCCTGTTAGGAAAAGGGGTACCTTGGTTCAGGAACTCAGTATATCTAGTTTTAGGAACAATCATATTTCTTATAATACAGATAGATCCCCAGGTTATCATTGCAAATGCCAGTGAACTATGAACTCACGTGCTGATTTCATGCTCATCAAGAAAATATTGGGCCTGGCGTGGTGGCGCACGCTTGTAATCCCAGTACTTGGGAGGCGGAGACCGGAGGATCCGGGTTCGCGGCCAGCCTCAGCTACTTAGTGAGGCCCTCCGCAACTTCGAGAGACCCGGTTTCAAAATAAAGTATAAAAAATAGGACCGGGGGTGTAGCTCAGAGGTAGAATGCCCCTGGGTTCAATCCCTGGTACCACACAAAAATAATAATAATAATTAAAGAAAATATTGGGCTGGAAGTGTAGGTCAGTGGTAAAACACTTGCCTAGCATGTGTGAAGGCCTAGTTTTGATGCCCAGAACTGAGAAAAGAAAATATTGATCACAATATGGCTCCCAACTTGAGTTTTTGTACATACAGAGAATGGCAAAGCCAATATGCATATCTGTTTTACCTAAAGGCTTCACTTCTCAATGTTAATAAAGTAAACATAATGCTGATATACTTCATCTTCTTATGAATGTAGTGACAGAACACCCCAGGCATGGTCAAGTTGAAGGCAATGATCAAATGATTTCTAAAATCACAAAGCTGATGGTTCTGTCAGTAATGTCACTAACACTAAAAAGATACAGATACTGAGACTTCCTTGATGATGGTCCTATACAAGTGTACATCTACATGCTTCTCTGCTTTTTTTTTTTTTTGTACTGGGAATTGAACTCAGGGGCATTCTACCTCCGAGCTACACCACAGTCCTTTTTATTTTTTATTTTGAAAAAGGGTCTTACTGAGTTACTGAGGTCTCAAGCCTGCGATTCTCCTGTCTCAGCCTCCCAAGTACTGGGATTACAGGCATATACTATCATGCCCAGCTTTCTCTCTACTTTTAACAGCATAAAGATAGCAGAGAGCCAGGAATGGTGGTGGATGCCTATAATCCCAGCTCAGGAAGCTGAAGCAGGAGGCTCACAAGTTCAAGGCCAGCCTGGGCAACTTAGTGAGACACTGTCTTGAAATAAAATTGAAAAAAAATTTGTGTGTGTGGCATTGGGGATTGAACCCAGGGGCATTCTACCTCTGAGCTACACACCTAGCCCTATTTTATTTTTATTATTATTATTATTATTATTATTTGCGGTATTGGGGATTGAACCCAGGGGCATTCTACCTCAGGGTTACACCCCCAGCCCTATTTTTGTTCTTTATTTTGAAAAAGGGTCTCACTAGCCGGGCGTGGTGGCGCACGCTTGTAATCCCAGTACTTTGGGAGGCGGAGACCGGAGGATCTGGGTTCGCTGCCAGCCTCAGCTCTCTCACTCTCTCTCTCCCTGTCTCTCTCTCTCCTTAGTGAGGTCCTCTGCAACTTCGTGAGACCCGGTTTCAAAATAAAGTATAAAAAAATAGGGCCGGGGGTGTAGCGCGGAGGTAGAACGCCCCTGCGTTCAATCCCCGGTACGGCAAAAAAAAAAAAGGGTCTCACTAAGTTGCGGAGGGCCTCACTAAGTAGCTGAGGCTGGCCGGGAACCTGGATCCTCCGGTCTCAGCCTCCCAAGTACTGGGATTACAAACGTGCGCTACCACGCCCAGCTTTTATTTTTATTTTGAAACAGGGTTTTACTAAGTTAGTCTCACTATTTGCTGAGGTTGTTTTACTGAGGCTGTCCTTGAACCTGCAATCTTCCGGTCTCAGACTTCCAAGTACTAAGATTACAAGTGTGCGTTACCATGCCCGGCTAAAATAAAATTTTTAAGAAAAGGGATGAAGGTCAGTGGTAGAGCACTTTCCTGGAATGCTCAAGGCCCTAGGTTCAATACCCAGTACTGCTTAAAAAAAAAAAAAAGATTACAGAGAAATGCAGCACAAAAGCGGAAAAGATAAATGATGAACTCAATAAACATAAAACTATTAAAATCAGAAGTCTTCTCTGAGATAGAGGCAGGTGTGGAAGACATTTTTTAAATAACAGACTTATTAAAATATAATTTACATGCCATACAATTTTCCCATTTAATGGTTTTAATGTAGTCACAGAATTGTGCAACCATCACCCAATCAACTTTAGAACATTTTCATGACACCAAAATAGACCCTAGAGACAGGAGGATCACAGGTTCACGGCCAGCCTCAGCTACTTAGTGAGGCCCTTTGCAACTTAGTGAGACCCTGTTTCAAAATAAAGAATAAAAAATAGGGCTGGAGGTGTAGCTCGGAGGTAGAATGCACCTGGGTTCAATCCCCAGTACAGCAAAAAATAAATAAATAAATAAACAAACAAACAAACAAACCCTATATCCATTAGGAATCACTCTCCAGTGCCACCAAACTCCCTTAGCCCTAGGCTACCACAATCAATGTTCTCTCTGCGTTTTCCTATTCTGACATTTCATATAGATGGAATCATATAACATGTCATCTTTTGTGCCTCGCTTCTTTCTCTTGGCATAATGCTTTCAATGTTCTACCATGTTGTAGCAATAAGTATAAGTACTTCACTTACTTTTATTGCTGAACAATATCCCACTGTATATATTTTAGTTATTATTATTTTTGTGTATGTGTGTGTGGTACTGGGCATCAAACCCAGAGGCATTCTACCTCTGAGCTATACCACCAGCCCTTTTTATTTTTGAAACAAAATCTCACTAGGTTGCTGAGAGTCTTGTTACATTGCTGAAGCTGGCCTCAAACCTGTGATCCTCCCCTCCCTTCTCAGCTCCCAAGTACTGGGATCACAGGTGTGCACCACCATGCCCAGCTCGTTTTGGTTAACTATTATTGGGGTGATGAACGTTTAGCTGTTTCCACTTTTTAGCTATTTTTAAAAATGAGAAATTAACCAAGGGAGGCCATGTCACCAAGCTATTGAGCAAGAATATACTCCAGTGCTAAAGGTCAGAGCAGAGAGGGTTTATACTAAGAACAAGTACTATCTCAGACAGAACTGGCCAATATAGAAAGAAAATGCCTTTGATGGAATATATATTCAAAATGTGAAGAGTAGGTACTAGTCTTTAAAGGAACTATTCGTTTTTCTGTTTTGTTCAATACTTTATGCTTTATAATTGAGCTAATCTTGTGCTACTCATTCTTCAAACTTCTAGGTCACTGAAAGAAAACAGTAAGAACCTCAAACCCATATTCTGACAATAATATTAAAGAACACAAATCATGGGTAAAATTTCCTTTGGATGAATCTCATAAGAGCTTATGTGATAGTGGTACTAAAAAATTGGAAATTTATGAAGAAAAGTTTGGGGAAAACAAATATTGGAGCCTAGTAAGGAAGCATTGATTTCAAATAGTGAAAATCATATACAGGGAGCTATATTTATAATACTCATAAGTAGACACCCAGCTGTTCCCCAGTAGCATGTAATTGGCCTAAGCCTTAGTATTATTAATTTTATAATGGAGTTTTACTGGCCTTACATACTCAGAAGGTTATCTAAAGGACTAAGTAGAAGAATGTGTGTAAAATGTAGTCTGTTGTTCAGTCCTACTCTCCAGATCCTCATCTTCTCTCTCTCCTCAAATCTCCACCTCTCCCGATCCTCACTCCTGACTGTTGTCCTTTCATTCTACTTTGTTGAAATAAATAGATGTAATGTGAAAGCCAATTTCCACATTCTCCCCACATGCACCGGCCGCTTCCATCTGCCAGTGAGCTGCCTCTAAGGCATCCGGGCTCACTTACTGAAGTACACAGCTCCAACTTCCACTCTGTCTCACCAACCATATCTCCCTCTCTATGGAACAATTCCACATCTCCCACCTTGAAGAAGAAAGAAATTCTCTAGATTATACATCCTCCTTAGACTCTACCCCTTTCTGTTCCTCTTTACTCCAATCCTTGAAAGCACTGTTTCCACAAGCTGCCTGCAATCCCACTCACCTTGAACTCACTCTAATCAGGTTTTCATTACCTTATCATTCCACCAAAATAGCTCCTCTCAAGGACACCATCAGCCTCACCATTGCTACATCCTCCATTAACTCGACTTGCATGATTTAACACAGCTGAGTATGCTCTCCTACTCTAAAGACTACCTGCACTTGACTGCAGGATCAGGACAACTCTGTTCTCCCTTACCTCCCAAGCATTCCCTCTGCGATTCCTTCCCTAGTTCCATTTCATGTTCCCCCTCCCCCTTCCCCCCCACAGTTCTGAAGACTAGGCAGGCAAACACTCCACCACTCAGTCCCATCCCAGCCTTCATTTTCCCAACTTTTAAACTCTGGGGTGCCAGGGATCAGACTTTGGATTCTATCTTCTTTCTATATCCACTTCCCCTGAGGTAATCCCTTATAATACACAGTTTTTGTTTTTGGTACAGGAGGCTGAACCCGGGGCATTCTACCTCTGAGCTATGCACCCAACCCTATTTTATTTTCATTTTCAAACAGGGTCTCACTAAGTTGCTGAAGGTCTCACTAAATTGCTGAGACTGGCCTCAAACCTGCAATCCTCCAGTCTTAGCCTCCCAAGTACTAGGATAATGGGTGTGTGCCACAGCACCCAACTGATCCACACAGTTTTAAATACCATTTCTAGTCTTAAGACTTCTGAATGTGTATCTCCTTAACTCCAGACTTGTACATCCAACTGTCTACTCAGCACCTCTTCTTGAATGTCTATTAGATATCTCAAACTGAATATATTCAAAAAGAATCAAGAATTACTAATTAATTATTCCCCATCTGAGTAATTAACAATTCTATCCTTTTAGCTTTTCAGGCTCAAAACATAGGAAAACCAAATATGCCTCTTCTCTTTATTCTCCACATCTACCAGCAAATCCCATTGACTATCTTCAAAATAGATCCAGAGTTTAACCACTTTGCTCCACTTTTACACCCATTACCTAATCCAAGCCATCATTTCCTTTTGTCTGGATCACTGCTAGCTAGTTGTTCTAGCTTCTATTCTTGTCCTTTTCCATCAATCTAGTAGCATGAGTGATCCATTTAATACACAACTCAGACCACTCTTTTTCAAAATCCCAATAGCTTCCTATCCCAGTAAAAGTCAAACTCGTCATAAAAGCCTATAAGGCCAAGCCCTTAGCGTGCTCTGATCAGCTATGTTGTACTCCTGACTGTTTCAACTCAAAACCACTACACGTCAAGGTTCTGGGGGAAGATGATCCCCTTGATCCCCTCACTCTCATTTGTGTTCTGCTCAGCTGTCATCATATGACAAAGGCCTTCCCTGGCAAGCTTTAATAGAAGAATAAGCCCCTACAACATGTGGCGCTTGCCCTTCCTTCTTTATTCTGCTTTATTGTTCTTTATAACACTTTCTGATATATATGCTTGCTTATTTATCTCTTTTCCTCCTGCCACATTGGAATATAAATTCCATGAGGGCAAGAATTTTTCAATACTATAGTCCCAACACCTAGAACACTGCTTAGCAGCCAGGTTCACAGCCAGCCTCAGCTACTTGCAAGGCCCTCTGCAACTTAAGAGAGACTGTATCAAAATAAAGAATAAAAAATCGGGCCAGTGGTGGAGTTCAGAGGTAGAATGCCCCAGGGTTCAATCCCCAGTCCCACAAAAAAAAAAAAAGAACATGCTTGGCACATATTAGGCACTCACTCATTATTTGTTCGATGAATTGATTACAAAGGCTATTAGCACACATTCATTCATTCATGAAATATAAGAAAAATTTTGTATAATTAAATATATTAATTTAATAAGTATCAACCAAGAGACTTTTATATGCTAGTCATTTCACATTTAGGACAACTAAGGTATTTAGACTACATAATAAAAACAAATGCCACTCAGTGAGCCTTAACAACAAGCCAGGCATGGTGGAAATAACTTATAATGCATCATTCTCATTTAAAGAAATGTTCTAAAAGCTGGGTGTGGTGGCTCACGCTTGTAATCCCAGTACTTTGGGAGGCGGAGACTGGAGGATCCGGGTTCGCGGCCAGCCTCGGCTCTCTCTCTCTATCTCTCTCTCTCTCTACCTAGTGAGGCCCTCCGCAACTTCGTGAGACCTGGTTTCAAAATAAAGTATAAAAAATAGGGCTGGGGGTGTAGCGCGGAGGTAGAACGCCCCTGGGTTCAATCCCCGGTACTGCAAAAGAAAAAAAAAAGAGAGAGAGATGTTCTAAAAACTGATTACTACATTGTTCTTGTGCCCCAAGATTTAAAAAAAAATCCGGGTAAACAGAATGTTCCAACCAAAGAACTCCTGGGTTGAATATAGCCAACCCATACAATCATGAGAACTTATAGATACTTGTTCTTGAAGCAACTAAGTTTTGGAGTTTGGCAACAGATAACAAATGCACTGCCCAAAGTTCCCCAGAAAGTAGTAGGACTGAGGTTTAAATAACTGATTCCTACTTTTCTTTCTCTTTCTCTATACCAAACCACCTCAAATTATAAAACCATTTGGCTCAGAAAAACATAGGAAGCCAAACTAACAGAAAACCTAGAAAATGACCCAGAAGTCATTTTTAGCAATTCAATTAAGTTAGCTCTCATTTTATTTTTTACAGAATAGGACAATGCTAGCTGACCTCTGTTTCTAACAGTTCCATAACATGAGAAACCATCTGTTACATGCCTTTTATGATTAACTGGTCCTTAGCATCCTAGGACAACCAAAAGAAAAAGAAGTTTAGAAAGAAAAAGAAGAAGATGATAAAGGAGTGAAGGAAGAGGAGGGAGAGGAGGAGACAGAATTTTGGTGTTGTGAATACTTTTTTTAAAATATGTAACAGTAACAACATCAAGCATTTACATAACACTATAAACCAGGAAATATTGTAAGTGACTTTATAAATATTAGTTCAACTGATATTCATACAAATCCTTTTAATAGATGAAGAAACATACACAAGAGTAAATGATTTTTCTAAACTCATACTGCTAGTAAGTGCAGCTGGGACTCAAATTCTGAAAGCTTAATGCTTTCAGAATCCATGTTTTTAGTGCTTTTTACTACTACATATTAAAATAAATAATTCCTAGGATTACTAAATCTATTGAACTTTTATCTTACAGAAAGTTCTCCCACTCAGATGCTATACTCATCATTAACATGTTCTTTTTAAACATATCATCTTTAATCGTTAAACGGATACCTCTTAGTTAAAAAAAGGCTCTTCCTGTGGGAATCACTGTGTTCCTAAAAATGACTGACTGTAACCTCCTTTTATAAAGGCAGTTAGGAAAAGAGCTGCAGCCCAGCATGGTGGTGCACACCTGTAATTCCAGTACTTGGGAAGCTGAGACAGGAAGATAGCAGGTTCACAGCCAGCCTTAGCAACCTCATGAGGCCCTCTGCAATTTAGTGAGACCCTGTTTCAAAAATAAAATAGGGCTAGAAGTATAGCTCAGAGGTAAAATGCCTTTGGGTTCAATCCTTAGTACCACAAAAAAAAGGAAAAGGAAAGAAAAGAAATGAGCTCAACAGTGGATGTGACCATCCACTAGCCAATGGGGTGATTACTCATAAATACCAACTCAACATCAAATAAAATCTTAATCTTACAAGTTAAAGTTCTGTACTTGTCAAAATACAGCAAAAATCTAAAGTGGTTATAAATGCAGGCACAGATAAATATGTGTTTGAACAAGTATAGAAAATCTAAGGTTAAAGAGAAACCCAAGTTTTTTCAGCTATTACCGATGCAAAATCAACCTGGCAAGCCTGGCAAGCAGGAACAAAGTTACACGTTTCCATAATATTTGATTCTTCCTAAAATAAACATCTCCTAATATATAATAAAGACTAAGATTTCAGATAGAATGACCCTGGGTTCAATCCCCAGTACCACACACACACACACACAAACACACACACACACACACACACACAAATACCAATGACATTCTTCACAGAGCTAAAAATAAATAAATATTCTTAAAATTCATATGGAATAACAAAAGACCCAGAATAGCCAAAGGAATTCTGAGCACTAAGAACCATGCCAGCCAGAGGCATCACAATACCTAAATTCAAATTATACTACCTAACTGTAGTACCAAAACCAGCATGGTACTAGCACAAAAACAGACACATAGACCAATGGAATAGAATAGAAGATACAAAAACAAATCTACACACTTATAGCCAGTTGATGTTTTACAAAGGAGCCAAAAACTATTCAACAAATGGTGCTGGGAAAACTGGATATCCATATGTAGAAGAATGAAATTAAATCCCCATTTCTCACCCTTCACAAAGGTCAACTCCAGATGGATCCAAGATCTAGATATTAGACCAGAAACTGCAATTACTACAAAAACGAGAAAACTCTCCAACATGTAGGCACTAGTAAAAACTTTCTCAATAAGACCCCTAAGGTTCAGGAAATAAAAACGAGAATCAATAAATGGGATGGCATCAAATTAAAAAGCTTCTGTATAGCAAAGGAAACAATCAAGAGTCTGAAGAGAAAGCCTACAGAATAGGAGAAAATCTTTGCCAGCTACTCCTCTGATAGAAGACAAATATTTAGAATATATAAATGACTCAGAAAAGTTAAAAAAAACAAGTAACCCAATTTAAAAAATAGGCAATAGAAATGAATAGACACTCCACAAAAGAAGAAATATGACCAGCCAATAAATACATGAAAAAATGTTCAGCACCCCTAGCAATCAGGGAAATGTAAATCAAAACTACCGTGAGATTCCATCTAATGGTTAGAATGGCAATCATCAAGAACAAACAATAACAAATGTTGGCAAGGATATGGGGAAATAGGAACCCTTATATACTGTTGGTAGATTGTAAATTAGTACAACCACTATGGAGATCAGTTTGGAGGTTTGTAATGGAACCACCATATGACCCAGTCACTCCTCGATCTCGTTCCTAAAGAATTAAAGTCAGAATACTATAGGGATACATGCATACCCATGTTCATAGCAGCACAATTCACAAGAGTCAAGTTATATAACCAACTCTGGTGTCTATCAACAGATGAATGGATAAATAAATATGATACATACACACAATGGAATTCTACTCAGCCATAAAGAACAAAATCATGTCATTTGCAGGAAAATGGATAGAACTGGAGAATATGATCCTAAGTGAGATTAGTCAGTCTCAAAGTCGAGTGGTACGTTTATTCTCATATGTGAAAGCTAGAGAAAAATAGGAAACATAAGAGACTTTAAATAATGTCAAGAAAGATCTGTAGAGTAGTTGCAGGGGGTTAGGGAGCGAGTTAAGAAGGGGAAGAGGGAGGAAGGAAGAAGGAAATAGTTCAAATAATACTATGGCAATATGCAAATTAATTACTATCAATCTTGCTAACTCCTGTTGGCAAGGCAGGGGCAGGGGCAGGGGCAGGGGAGAGAGCGGTGGGATGTGGGGGGAAATACATGAAGAGCTACATGCGTGTATGTTTTACTTACATTGAACTCACTATGATGTATAATTGCAATGCACTAATAAAATAATTTTTATTTATTAAATTAATTACTTTATTCATTCATTCATTCATTTTTAGTGCTGGGGATTGAACCCAGAGGCATTCTGCCTCTGAGGTACACCTCCAGCCCTATTTTAGTTTTTGTTTTGAAACAGGGTCTCACTAAGTTATGGAGGGCCTCATGAGTTTGCTGAGGCTGGCCTCAAACCTGCGATTCTCCTGTCTCAGCCTCCCAAGTACTGGGATTACAGGTGTGTGCCAGCCCACTCTGATAAAATAATTTTTTAAAAAAGAATACACTCTCACTCAAATGTAGTTTGTACCATTGGTTAAAAATACCATGATTAAAAATAGCCTACTACAAGGCCACTTAATCTTTTAACTATGCAGGACAATGATCCTGCATAGTTAAAAGAACAAAGCACCAAATACAAAGAAAAGCAACAATAATAAATATTTTCAAAGTATATTACATTTAAACCTAAGAGGAAGAGGATATAAGATAGCAAAGATTAGAATTCATTACCAATATATTAAATATAGTATCAGCCTAATACCAGAAAAGACAAGAGTAGCCATCTATGATTGATCAGTAGCTAATGTTTTATAAAAATAGTCAGAAATGCATTTCATTTACAGACAGCACTATTAACTTCATACTTTATTTACCAAGAACAGTTCCAAGATCCCTTAAAATTCTTATGATCACTCAAGATTCCAAGATCACTCAAAATTTTTATGCTATGGAAAACTGAGAATATTATTAATAAACATATATAAAGAGAAGTTAATGGGCTAGATTGGAAGAGCAATATGAAAAGTATCTGGAAAATAAAAGAAACAGGTGCCAATAACTGAGGTTGCATGTGCCTATCCTTCATATCTTGGTTTATATTCTATTGGATGTAGGAATATTATTAATTATTAATTATCACAGCTCATATGCATGCCTTATTAATATTAATATCATTAATTTATATTTTACAACCCTTTAAAATGTTATTCAATGAGGTAACAAGAAAAACGTAATTATCCTTATTTTACAAGTGACTATAAAGGAAGTACAGAACAACTCAATTTTTCTTTTTCTATTTTTATTTTTAGTGTGTGTGTGTGTGTTTGTGTGTGTGTGTGTGTGTGTGTGTGTGTGTGTGTGTGTGTGTATTACTGAAGATTGAACCCAGGAGCATTCTGGAATTCTACCTCTGAGTTACATCGCCAGTCCTATTTTATTTTTTATTTTGAAACAGGGTCTCACTAAGTTGCAGAGGGCCTCGCTAAGTTGCTGTGGCTGGCCTTGAACCTGTGATCCTTCTGTTTCATCCTCCAAGTATTGGGATTATGGGCATGTGCCATCATGCCCCGCTCCAATATTTCTTAAATTTATTTCACTGTAATATATATTTAAAAATTAAAATATATCATCAATGAAACACCAACAAAATCTCAACCTATAAGGAATCTATCAGGTATATTCAGACTAAATCAGACAACGAAAATGATTTTGCAATAAATGATTAAGTTTTCTAACTTTTTTTTTTGGTACTGAGGATTGAACCCAGGGTCATTCTACCTCTAGGTTATACCCTAGCCCTTTTTATTTTGAAACAGGGTCTCGCTAGATTGCTGAGGTTAATCTCACTAAAGTGCTAGGGCTGGCCTCAAACCTGGAACGATCCTGTCTCAGCCTCCCAAATTGGGATTACAAAAGTGCGACACCATGCCAAGCTACATTAATTACTGTTAATAAAAAATGTTGACTGAGCTGTTATGAAGAGTCAGATTCTTTGCTAAATGTTTTATACTGGGACTGGGCATGTAATTCAGTTGTGGAGCACTTGCCTAGCATGAGTTAAGCCCCTGGGTTTGAACTCTGGCACTGAAAAAAAAAAAGTTTTATACTGATTATCTCAATCCTAACAAAAATCTTCTGAGGCAGCTACTACATCATCCCATTTTAGAGATGCAGAAGCAAAAGCATGGAATTTATTTTTAAAGATCTGTCAGTGAGTGGGGGGATTATAAACAAACCAAGCTTCTCATCACCATGGACACAAATCATTTTTGTTTTATGAACAAATGCTATTATAAAATGCATCATTTAATCATAAGACCATATACCTATTCCTTAATAAACACATGGAAGATTAGGTACTGATTCATCAGATTATTTCTCAAATAATTTCATGGGGCTATGGAGCATACTGTTTCTTTTGCATGCAGTACTAGGGACTGAACCCAGGGCCTCACACATGCTAGGCAAATGCTCTACCACCACTAGCCATTTTTATCCTTTATTTTAAGAGAGTCTCACTAATTTGCCCAGGGTGGCCTTGAACTTGCCATCCTATTGCCTCAGCCTCCCAAGTAGCTGCAATTACAGGCGTGTGCCACCATGCCTGGTAAGCATATGGCTTCTTTCTTTCTTTTGGGTGTTTTTGTTGTTGTTGTTGTTTTGGAATGCTATTGAGCATTGAACCCAGAGACATTCTACCTCTGAGCTACACCCTCCACTCTATTTTATTTTATGTTTCGAAACAGGGTCTAGCTAATTTGCTGAGCGTCTCGCTAAATTTCTGAGGCTGGCCTTAAACCTGCAATCCTCCTGTCTCAGTCTCCCAAATCCTGGTATTACACAGGCTTATGCCAGTGCACCCAGCTAAGCATACCAAACTTTTTTTTTCTTTTGTACCAGGGATTGAACCCAGGGGCATTCTACCTCCGAGCTACACCACCAGCCCTTTTTTATTTATTTATTTATTTATTTATTTATTTATTATTGGCGATACTGGGCATTGAACCCAGGGGCAATCTACCTCCGGGCTACACCCCCAGCCCTATTTTTTATTCTTTATTTTGAAATGGGGTCTCACTAAGTTGCAGAGAGCCTCACTAAGTAGCTGAGGCTGGCCGCAAACCCGGATCCTCCAGTCTCAGCCTCCCAAGTACTGGGATTGCAAGCATGCACCATCACACCCGGCCTTTATTTTTATTTTTAAAACAGGGTCTCACTAAGTTGATGAGAGTCTCACTACTTGCTGAGGCTGTCCTCAAACCTATGATCCTCTTGTCTTAACCTCTGAAGTACTGGGATTAGAGGCGACTGCCACCACTCCCAGCTAGTGTACCAGTTCTTAAAGGCAAATTTTTCTTAACAGATAGACAAATTTATTACTATTTTTCTTTTACTTTTTTTCCACATAACTATTTATGATGACATAACTTTTAAATGTCTAGAAAAGTTGCAAAAATAGTACAAAGTATTCAGATAATGCTCTGAACTAGATTCCCTAAATGTTAACACATTATCCTATCTGGGTTATCCTTCTCTCTCTTTTATACACACACAAATATAATTTTTCAGAAAAATTACATATTTCTGAACCATTTGAGATACAAGTGGCAGACAATGCCTCCTTTACTTGTAAATGTTTTATTCAGTGTGTACTTCCTAAAAACAAGGAGACTCTCATCTAGCTACAGTAGATTCATCAAAACCAGGAAATTAACACTAGTATAATACTATTATTCAAACTTTACCAACTGTCCCTTCATAGTAAGGAACAAATTAAATAACTGAATCCCAGACTCTTGTCTGTTTAATTTTGCTTATCTGGAACAGCTCCTCAATATTTCTGTATTCTTAAAAAAAACAGTATCATGAAAGTCACAGATCAGTTGCTTTGTAGACTGTGGCTCAATTTGTGTTTACCAAATGTTTCCTCATAAGAAAATTTAGTTTAACTATACCAAACATTTCCTCTCAGGAAAACCAGAGGAATGACACTATTGTGCATTAGTTTCTAAAAGTGCATATCAGAAAACATTCCTACCATTAATTTTCAAGGAGCGAATTCTAATGTCACTCTTTAGCTCTTGCTCCCACACCTGTCCCTTCTACACGGGGCTGGTGCTGTTTCCACCTTTCTGTCATGTCATGACACAGTAAGGGAGACCTCTCTAGAATGCTAGTACCATGATTTTGGATATCTTCCAGCCATCAGAATTGTGTGCCAAAGAAACCTCTTTACTGATACAGTACCCAGCTTCAGGAATTCTGTTATAGCAAAACAAAACGGACTAAGACAGGGATATACTTGCCTTTCTAGATTACTGTGCCAATAAAACCAAGTAAGCACTTGGCACATAATTAATCTCTCTTAACCCCAAAAGCATCTAAAATTAACAGTGCTTGAGTGATTTCCCTAGGGTTAATAAATGACAGCAGTACGAGAAAAACTTAGGCTTAAATTTTAAACCTTATGAGAAATAAAATGTGCCCTCCACAAACAGTCCTGATAATATTTACATGTGTGCCTTATCTCCTCTATTCAGAATAGTGGAAGGTCTTTAAGATCAGGGCTCTCCCTACAGAATGGAAGAAAATCTTTGCCAGCTACTCTTCTGACAGGATTAATATCCAGAATATATAAAGAACTCAAAAAATTTTACACCAAAAGAACAATAAATGGACAAATTAACTGAAACATTTCTCAAAATAAGAAATACAAATGGCTAGCTGGGTGTGGTGGTGCACATCTATAATTCCAGCCCTTGGGTGGCTGAGACAAGTACTGGTAGTACTTCGGAGGTGGGTTTGAGGGCAGCTTCAGCAACTTAAGAGACCATGTCTCAAATTTTTTAAAAATAAATAAAAAGGGATAGGGGTTGTAGCTCAGAGGTAGAATGCCCCTGGGTTTCATCCCAGTACTACATAAAAAGAAAAGAAAGAAATACAAATGGTCAACAAATATATGAAAAAAGAAAAAAGTTCAACATCCTTAGCCATCAGAGAAATGCAAATCAAAACTACACTGTGATGTCATCTCACTCCAGTTACAATGGCAATCATCAAGTATACAAATAATAACCCGGCATGGTGGCACATGCTTGTAATTCCAGTACTTGGGAGACTGGCAACAGAAGGATTGCAGGTTCAAGGCCAGCCTCAGCAACGTAGAGAGACCCTCAACCACTTAGCAAGACCCTGTTTCAAAATAAAAACTAAGCTGGGTATGGCGGCGCACATCTATAATCACAATACTCGGGAGGGTGAGACAGGAGGATCGCAGATTCCAGGAGAGCCTCACCAAGTAGTGAGACTCTCATCAACCTAGCAAGACCCTGTTTCAAAATAAAAATAAAAAAATAGGGCTGGGGGTGTAGCTCAGAGATAGAACACCCCTACGTTCAATCCCCAATACCACTAATAAATAAAAGGGGGCTGAGGTATAGCTTGATGGTCGAATGCCCCTGGGTTCAACCCCCAGTGCCAAAAAAAAAGTTGATCTTACATTCCTTTAGATAATTGGTGATTCATAGGAAGACATAGAGGCTGAGAGGTTCCAAGATGGCGACTAAGGGAGATATCACGATACAATCTCTCTGAGACTGGGATCTCAATCGCCATGAAAGCAAATTCTTGACAGGAGAAGAAAAGCAAAGAAAACTTGAACTAAACAACAAAAAACTTGAAACGTGACAGAATCAAAGCCAGAAGACAAAACAGAGGAAAGTAGAAAGCCCCAAGCACCTTATCTAGGGAACGGCAGTGGTGCCATCGTGGCCGGACCGCGCCGGCCGCTACCAACATTGCAGCTTCCACACACTGCCAGCAGAGAAGCCAGAGACCTGTTATAAGTTCAGCAACTGCAGTCAGCAGAGACGAAAGCAAGCAGTGACTCACTCTACACTCAAGAGACCAAACAGCGGCAGCTACAGCGGCTGCAGTAGCACAAACATGGCACACCATACCAGCTGCTACCAGCATTGTGGCTTCCACACAAGACCAATGGAAACGCCAGAGACCTCTTGTGAATCCAGCAGCTGCAGAATAGCAGCAGTGAAGGCTAGCAGCAACTCGCTCCACACACAACACATACCTGAACTGCTATGTTGGCAGAGGCCTCAGCAGCACCATCTTGGTCAGACCACGCCAGCGGCTACCGGAATTGCGGCTTCTGCAGGCCACCAACAAAGAAGCCAGGGAGCTTTTCTAAAACCAGCAACTGCAGAGCATCAGCAACAAAAGCGAGCAGCAGTTCAATCCACGCTCGGCAGAGTCCCCAGTGCCCGGAGGCCTGACCAGAACCTGCGGCAGCGGCTGAGCCCCCCACCCCAGATATTAAGAGCAGCACTCAATGAGACTGTGAGTCAACGAGACGCCCCAGGGGGAGACCACCCAATGTGGCCACAGGCACTCGCGGAGTCCGAGACTGTGCGGATTGCCCCAGTAGAGGTGGGAGTGGGGTCTGCTATGGGACACGGTAGACGCGTGGACAAGCAGACAGTCCCTGGCGGCATATGGGTGGGACAGACTTACAGCCCACGGAGTCCCTGGGGATCGCCACAGGACATACAGTTGTGGTACCTGGGGAAAATCTGGACCAACCCAGCCCTCTCTGTGGAAAATGTGGAGTTCCGTATTTGCACAGAATCAGGTCAAAGCGACATCCGCCGCTTCTGTAGACAAAGAGAGACACAAGCCCGGGAATCCCTGCTGGTAACACTCACCATAGGTGTAGACAGAAAGATACATAGGGACAGCCCAAGAGTAGAACATGGAGACCCACGCTTGCAGTGAGAGGGGCAATAGCAGTGCTGGTCGCCTGCACAGGTAGTAAGGAGCACCAGGCAAGGGTCCCAATCACTGAAGGAGACCAAGAATTGGGCCTGCAAATGGACATTATACCGAGCAAGTGAGAATAACCATTCAGTAAAGTCTATTCACCTTTAAGGCTCACCTAGTAGCAACTATTTACCTCCAAAATAAAATACTATAAAGGGAGAGAGATTAGACATAAGAAACCTACAGAGTGAGACAGCTACCAAAAGCAACAAAGGTATAAACGTAAGAAACCTGAAATCATGAAAAGAAAGAATAGCAAAGAAACAATGAGCTCCCACACCCCACAACAGAACCTGCCAACACAGAAGTGCCAAAATTGCCAGGACAATTCACAACTTTAACAGTAGAAATGATACCCAATTTCTGAAAAGAATTCAGAGAGAGCCTGAAAGTAATGAAGGATTAAATAAACAAAGACTCTGACACCCTGACTGTAATCAAAAAGAGGCTCTGAAGGAAGTCAAGGATGCAATAATTGAAATGAAGGTATCAATACAAACCATCAACAATAGACAAGACCACATGGAAAACAGAATCTCACTCTTAGAAGATGACCTCTCCAAAAACGAATGTGTGGTATATAATCTAGAAAAATCAATTCGACAGCATGAATCAGACATTGAAGAGATCTCGGCAAGTCTTAAAAGAGCAAACCTAAGAAAAATAGGCATAGAGCCGGGCATGGTGGCGCAGGCTTGTAATCCCAGTACTTTGGGAGGCGGAGACCGGAGGATCCGGGTTCACGGCCAGCCTCAGCTACTTAGTGAGGCCTCCACAACTTCGTGAGACCCGGTTTCAAAATAAAGTATAAAAAATAGGGCCGGGGGTGTAGCTCGTAGGTAGAACGCCCCTGGGTTCAATCCCCGATACCGCAAAAAAAAGAATAATAGGCATAGAAGAGGGAATGGAAGCTGAAACCAAAGGAATCAATAATCTATTCAGAGAAGTAATATTAGAAAATTATCCAAACATAGAAAAAGAGGTCAACACATAGGTAGAGGAAACATATAGAACCCCTAATAGACTAGATCAGAGAAGAGGCTCACCATGCTACATAATAATCAAATTGATTAATGTAGAGGCCAAGGAGAGAATCTTAAAGGCAACGAGAGTAAAAGAACAAGTAACATTCAGGGGCAAACCAATAAGAATCACTCCTGACCTTCTACACCAAGTCATGAAAGCCAGGAGGGACTGGAGCAACATATTCCACACTCTGGAAGAAAACAACTTCCAGTCAAGATTTATCTACCCAACAAAGATATCTACCAAATTTGGTGGGGAAATAAAAACCTTCCATGACAAACAGAAACTGAAAGACTTTATGTCTTCCAAACTAGCACTAGACAAAATACTCAGAGATTAATTAAAAAGAAGAAATAATAAAGAAACGTCAGAATCAGAGAAACAGTGATATCCATCAAACAAACAACTAGGCAAAGAACAGACAATACCTCAAACAGAAATTAAGTCTCAAAATGTTAGGAGTTAAAACTCATCTATCAATAATCATGCTGAATATAAATGGACTCAACTCCCCAATCAAAAGACATAAAATGGCAAAACGGATTAAAAATCACAATCCATCTATATGCTGCCTTTAAGAAACACACCTTACAAGATATGCACAAACTAAAAGTGAAGGGATGGAGCAAGGTAATCCACACTAACGGAACTCGAAAACAAGCAGCAGTAGCAACTATGATATCAGACAAATTAGGTTTCAAACCTAAACTTATCAGAAGAGACAAAGCAGGTAATTTCTTACTGGTAAAAGGAACAATCCAGCAAGAGGATATAACAATAGTCAACATTTATGCCCCAAACATAGGTGCAGCCACTTTCATAAAAGAAACTCTTCGTGACATTAAATCACAATATTGGGAGACTTCATCACACCTCTCACACCACTAGATCAATCTTCAAGACAAAATGTCAGTAAATGTACATCAAACCTAAGGAACACCATAAACCAAATGGACCTACTAGACACATACAGAATATTCCACCCAACTACAGTTGAATTCACATTTTTTTCAGCTGCTCATGGAACCTTCTCTAAAATAGACCATATCCTAGGCCACAAAGTGAGTACTAGCAACTTCAAAAAATGTGACATAATCCCTTGCATCTTTTCAGACCATAATGGATGAAACTAGAAATCAACTATAAGAAGACCCAGAGAAACCTTATAAATATGTGGAGACTGAATACCACACTGCTGAATGAGGAGTGGGTCACAGAAGAAATTGGGGAGAAATTAAAAAATTTCTAGAAACAAATGAAAACAGACACAACAACATATCAAAATCTCTGGGACACCCTGAAGGCAGTATTAAGAGGAAAATTCATAGCACTGAGTGCCCACATAAGAACAGACAATCACCAAATAAATAACCTAATGACACACCTCAAAGCCCTTGAAAAACAGGAACAGTATAACATCAAAGCCAGTAAAAGACAGGAAATTATTAAAATCAGAGCAGAAATCAATGAAGTAGAGAATAAAAAATACAAAAAAATCAACAAAACCAAAAGCTGGTTCCTTGAAAAACTAAACAAGATAGATAAACCACTAGCCAACCTAACAAAAAAAAGAGAATCAACCCAAATTACTAAAATAAGAGATGAATTATCACCAACATAAAGAAAATACAGAGGATTATCAGAAACTACTTTGAAAAACTATACTCCAACAAAATGGAAAGCCTAGAAGAAATTGACAAATTTATAGACATGTACAACCTTCCTAAGTTGAATCAAGAAGACATAGAAGCTGGGCGTGGTGGTGCACACTTGTAGTCCCAGTACTTTGGGAGGCGGAGACCAGAGGATCCGGGTTCGCGGCCAGCCTCAGGGTGCTTGCTTGCGCGCGCGCGCTCTCTCTCTCTCTCTCTCTCTCTCTCTACTTAGTGAGGCCCTCTGCAACTTAGTGAGACCTGGTTTCAAAATAAAGTATAAAAAATAGGGCCGGGGGTGTAGCGAGGAGGTAGAACGCACCTGGGTTCAATCCCTGGTACCGCAAAAATAAAAAAAGAAGATATAGAAAATTTAAATTTACCAATAGCAATCAAAGAGATTGAAGCAGCAATAAAGAGCCTACCATCAAAGAAAAGCTCAGGTCCAGATGGTTTCCCAGGTGAATTTTATACAACCTTTATAGAAGAACTAATCCCAATACTCCTCAATCTATCTCATGAAATAGAAAGAAACGGGACTCTCCCTAATACATTCTATGAAGCCAAAATCACATTAATACCAAAACCAAATAAAGACAGCTCAAGAAAAGAAAACAATAGACACATATCATTGATGAACATAGATGCAAAACTTCTAAACAAAATACTAACAGCGCGCATTCAAAACCACATCACGAAAATCATATATCATGACCGAGTTGGGTTCATCCCAGGGATTCAAGGCTGGTTCAACATACGAGAAACAATCCATGTAATTAATCCATCACATAAACAGAACTAAAGACAAAAATCACATGATCATTTCAATAGACGCTGAAAAAGCATTTGACAAAATCCAACACCCATTCATGATAAGAACACTGCAGAGAATTGGAATAGAAGGAACATACCTCAACATCATAAAGGCAATATAAAATAGGTCCACAGCCAACATCATACTGAATGAGGAAAAACTATGAGATTTCCCCTTAAAAACAGGAACAAGACACGGATGTCCACTGTCACCACCCCTTTTCAATACAGTACTAGGGACTCTAGCCAGAGCAATAAGGCAAGAGAAGGAAATCAAAGGAGTACAAATAGGGAAAGAAGAAATGAAACTATCTCTATTTGCAGGTGACATGATGTTATACTTAGAAGACCCAACAAACTCAACCAAAAGGCTTATAGAACTGATCAACAAATTCAGCAAAGTGTCTGGATACAAAATCAATATTAAATAATCAGAAGCTTTTCTATATGCCAACCATAAATCCACTGAAAATGAAATCCAGAAAACATTTCCACTCACAATATCCCCCCAAACAATAAAATACTTAGGAATAAACCCAACCAAGGATGTAAAAGACCTCTACAAGAAAAATTATAAAACATTGAAAAAAGAAATTGAAGAAGATATTAGAAGATGGAAATACTTCCCATGCTCTTGGATGGGCAGAATAAATATCATCAAAATGGCCATTCTTACAAAAGTGATCTACAGATTCAATGCAATACCCATTAAATTACCAAGGTCATTCTTCACAAACATAGAAAAATAAGTCCTTAAATTCATTTGGAACAACAAAAAACCCAGAATAGCCAAAGTAGTTCTCAGCAACAAGAACCATGCAGGAGGCATCACATTACCTGACTTCAAATTATACTACAAAGCCATAGTAATAAAAACAGCATGGTACTGGCACAAAAGCAGACACATAGACCAATGGCGCAGAATAGAGGACTCAGAAACAAATCCACACACTTACAGCCAATTGATTTTTGACAAAGGAGCCAAAAATATATACTGGAAAAAAGATAGTCTCTTCAACAAATGGTGTTGGCAAAACTAGTTAACCACATGCAGAAAAATGGAAATAAACCCCACTTTCTCACCCTGCACAATAGTCAATTCAAGATGGATCAAAGACCTGGAAATTAGGCCAGAGCCCTTGCAGCTACTTGAAGAGGGCATAGGTCCAACTCTTCAACACACAGGCACAGGCAAATATTTCCTCAACAGGACCCCAAAGGCACAAGATGTTAAAAAGAGAACCAATATGTGGGATTGCATTAAACTGAAGAGCTTCTGCACAGCAAAGGAAACCATCAAAAACCTCAACAGAGAGCCAACAGAATGGGAGAAGATTTTTGGCAGCTACTCCTCTGATAGAGGACTAATATCTAGAATATACCAAGAACTCAAGAAAGTCACCGCTAACAACCCAATCAAAATATAGGCAAGTGAACTAAATAGGCACTTCAAAAAAGAAGAAATACAAATGGCCAATAAATGTATGAAAAAATGTTCAGCATCATTAGCAATCAGAGAGATGCAAATCAAAACTATCCTGAGATTTCACCTAACCCCAATTAGAATGGCAATCATTAAAAACACAAACAATAACAAATGCTAGCGAGGATGTGGAGAAGTAGGAACCCTAATACACTGTTAGTAGGATTGCAAATTAGTGCAACCACTTTGGAAAACAGTGTGGAGGATCTTCAGAAGATTGGGAATGAACCTACCTTATGACCCAGCAATACCACTTCTAGGTATCTACCCAAAAGAATGGAAACCAAATTACCAGACTAATGCATGCATATCTATATTTATAGCTACACAATTCACAATTGCCAAACTATGGAACCAGCCAAGATGCCCATCAACTGATGAATGGATTACAAAACTATGGGATATGTACACAATGGAATTTCATGCAGCCATCAAGAAGAACAAAATTATGTCATTTGCAGGAAAGTGGGTGGAATTAGAGAACATTATGTTTAGTGAGATTAGTCAGTCACAAAAAGTGAAAAGTCGGATGCTCTCCCTACTATGCGGAAGCTAGGGAGAATAGGGCATAGGAGGGACTCCAGATAAAGATGGAGAAAATCTCAGATGAGCAAAGAAGGAGAACTAACTGAGGGGAATTGGAGGGGGAAGAGGGAAACACCCTAATGCACAGGATGTACATATGCAAATATACCAAAGTCAACTACTATGCTGAGCATGAGAAAGAGGGACGGGGAGGAAAGGGGATGGGGATAGCGGGAGGGCTAATTGACCATGGTTTGCACGTATACTTCTACCACCCTGAAATCCATCAAGTTGTATGATTACAATGCACCAATTAAAAAAAATGATGTATGATTATAATACACCAGTAAATAAATAAAAAATAAGAGAAAAAAGACATAGAGGCTGGACAGAAAACAGTGGCCTAGAACCTGCAGCAGTCCCAATGGTCTGGTAAACAAAAACCTGCTGTTTAGAACCTGCCAAAGAAGAGGGGCCTTGGCAGATACCCTATGCTTTTCAAGTGAATTCACAACAGGCTACACCCTAGGAACAAGTGCAAACTGAAACAGACCAGTCTCCCTTGGAATAACCTATACCCGTCATAATACAACTCAATTCAGTCTAGAAGATATTATTATCATCCAAAGTCCCTAGCACAACCCTGTCCAACAGAACTTTCTGCAATGATGAAGATGCTCTCTGTATGCACTATCCGTACCATCCACCTGCACATGGAGCTATTGAGCATGTCAGATATGACTAAGGAAATTAAAATTTTAATGTATTTCATTTTAAGTTTACACTTAAATAGCCACAAGAGATGACTGGCTACCTTATTGAACAGGATAGCTCAAGAATTTTTCATACCCAGAATCCAGTGATAAAAAACAAATTTATCAGTCTAACAGGAAATAGAGTCAAATTCCAAAATCCAAAGGTGAAAAAAAAATCAATGGAAGCATCCCCATAGTTATCCAGCTACTAAAGTTATGAGACAAGGACTTTAAGTTAAAAAAATGTTCAAGAAAATGGATGAAATGACAGAAAATTTCAGCAAATACTGGAATCTACATTTTAAAAAATAAATTCAACAAATAGATACCCATCTTGACTTCAAATACCAGTTGTATATTTTACTGTATACAAAATTTACCTCCCCCAAAAGAACCTTAGTCCATTTTCTGTCGCTAATACCACAATACCACGGAATAGGTATGTCATAAAGAAAAGAGGTTTGTTTTGGCTTGCAATTTTGGTCCAAGGTAAAGGTGCCACATCCAGTGATGTCCTCCTTTCTAGCACAAACCCAAGGTAGCACAGGGCATCACACAGCAAGAGAGGAGTACTGGATAGATCTAGCCAAACTGGCCTGGATAGCAGACCCACTCTGGAGATGACCTGTGAATTCATTAACTGGATGAGTGGATTACTCCATTCATAAAGGCACAGCCTACCACCTCTTAAGGTTCTACCTGATCTCATTTTTTCTTATTGTTTGTTTTTTGTTGTTGTTTGTTTGTTTTGTTCTGGCAGTGCTGGAAATCTGACACACAGCCTTGCACATGCTAAGCAAGCACTTTACCACTGAGTTACAGGCCAGGCCTGGTCCCAGTTCTTACTACCTCTTGATGGGGATTAAATTTCCACATGATTTTCAGAAGGAACAAGCCATATGCAAACAATAGACAAACACTGAAGCATAAATAAATTTTGAGCTCTATTATACAATAAACATGATGAAATGTTTACTGGTGCAGTATACTGATGACTACACTTTTTTTTTTTTTTGGGTGGTGGTGGTGGTACTGGGGATTGAGTCCAGGGGCAGTCTATCTCCAAGCTACACTCCCATCCCTAATTTGTGTGTGGGGGGGGGGGCAGAACTGGGGATTGAACCCAGGGGGATTCTACCTCCGTGCTACACCCCATCCCGATTTTATTTTTATTTTAAATAGGGTCTCCATAGGTTGATGAGAGTCTTACTACTTGCTAAGGCTGTCCTCGAACCTGCGATCCTCCTATCTCAGCCTCACAAGTAGTGGGATTACAAGCATGTGCCACCACGCCTGGCTACACTTTATTCTGATTTGCCTTTCCCTTATAGAACATTGATTGAAGCCAGGCATGATGGTGCATGCCTATAATCCCAATACTTGGGAGGCTGAGAGAGGAGGATCACAGGTTCAAGGATAGCCTGAGCAATGTAGCGAGCGAGACTCTTGGCAAGACCCTGTTTCAAAAAAACAAAATAGCCAGGCATGGTGGTGCACACTTGTAATTCCAGTATTTGGGAGGCTAACACAGGAAGATCGCAGGTTCGTAGCCAGCCTCAGCTACCTAGTGAGGCCCTCTGCAACTTAGTAAGACCCTGTTTCAAAATAAAGAATAAAAAATAGGGCTGGGGTGTAGCTTGGAGGTAAAATGCCCTTGGGTTCAATCCCCAGTACCATTAAACAAAATAAATAAACAAATAATAAAAAGGCTAGGGATGTAGCTTGGAGGTAGAATGCCCCTGGGTTCAATTCCCAGTCCCCCCCCCACACACACACACATACACACACAGCAAAAAAAGAAATAGATTGATAAATGAATAGAGGGTAATACATAAAACAAATGTAGCAAAATGTTAACTGTTGAATCCTAGTAGTAGCTATAGGCATGTTCCATATATTCCTTTTCACATTTTTATAATACATTTTGAGAAGTTTCACAGTAAAATATTGGGAGGGGTAAAGATTAGGCCCTTTTGAAAATATACAGACTGAAATAAAGAAAAAGACAAGGAAAATATTAAAAAGAGCATGGGAGGTGGAAAGAGCATCACAAACACATAGAAAATCATTTTTAAAGTCTATATACATAAAATTGAGATACCAGAAGGAAAGAAAGAAAATGGGTTAAAAGAAATAGAGATACTGCTTGATAATTTTCTAAAACTAATGAAAGCTATTAAATCTCAGATTCAAGCCGGGTATGGTGGCACACGCTTGTAATCCCAGTACTTGGGAAGCTGAGACAGGAGGATCCAGGTTCGCGGCCAGCCTCAGCTACTTAGTGAGGCCCTCCGCAACTTAGTGAGACCCTGTTTCAAAATAAAGAATAAAAAATAGGGCCGGGGGTGTAGCTCAGAGGTAGAATGCCCCTGGGTTCAATCCCCAGTACCGCAAAAAAAAAAAAAAAATCTCAGATTCAAATAAGCTCTATAAACCCCAGGCAGAATCTATCTCTGCCTGCCTGCCAGCCTACCTGTCTGTCTGTGTGTCTGTCTGTCTGTCTGTCTCTCTCTCTCTGTCTCTCTGTCTCTCTCTCTCTCTCTCACACACACACACACACACGCACATTAAAGTCAACTGCTTAAAAAGAAGACAAAAACCCTTAAATGAAGGGGGGGGGATACATCACCATGTATCAGAGGAGAACATTTTCTATAGAAATAATGAAGCCAGAGGAAAATAATATCCTTAAGGTATTGAAGAGAAAATAACTCCCAAACATACTTAAAGGAAAATACACTTTGAAAATGAAGTTTTTTCCAGAAACTGACAGAATCTAAAGTTCATCTAGAAATAGAAAGGATCACAAACAGCCCCTTGAAAAATCCTTTAGAAGGATTTTTATACTATTGAGTATCATGACAACACTGTGATACTAGCAGAACAGAAAAATTGAATAGAACAGAACAGAGTATAAAAATAGACTCCCAAATACAAAGTCACCTCATTTATGACAAATTTGTCACTGTCATGCAGTGGAATAATAAATGGTACTCAGATAAGGGATACCAACATAAGAATAATTCATCTTAATCCTTATCTCATTCCATACACAAAAATCAATTCCAGATGGATAGTAGCTCCAAATATGAAAGGTAAAATAATAAAAGATTTCAGGGAAAATATCTCGGTTGTCTTAGAGTAGGTAAATATTTCTTAAATAGGATACAAATGGCATCAATCATAAAGAACATTTTTCAAGAATAAAACCATATTAAACTACATTAAAATAGAAACCATCTAAGAAAAGCTTGAGAGTGAAAAAGCAAGCCACAAAATAGAAGGCATTACCCCAAAAGTTTCATATAGGGAATATATTTCAAAATAATACATATAGCAGGGCGTGGTGGCACACACTTGTAATCCCAGTACTTGAGAGGCTGAGACAGGAAGATTGCAGCCTCAGCTACTTAGTGAGGCCCTCTGCAACTTAGTGAGACCCTGTTTCAAAAATAAAGAATAAAAAATAGGGCTGGGGGTGTAGCCCAGAGGTAGAATGTCCCTGGGTTCAATCCCCAGTACCGCAAAAAAAAACCACATATACACACAAATCATAAGAATAAGACAACCAAACATATTGAAAAACAGACAAAAGACAATAAAACAGAATACATAGAATACACTAACAAGTCAATAAACTTGATATGGATGGTAGTTACATAAGTGTTTACATTATAAATGTTTTGTGTTCTTGTTGTTTGTTGGTGGTTGTTGTTTGGTACTGGAGGTTGAACCAGAGACATTCTACTTTCAAGCTACAACTCCAGCCCTATTTTACTTTGAAACAAGGTCTCACTAAGTTGCTAGGGCCTCACTAAGTTGTCAAGGCTAGCCTTGACCCTACAATCTTCCTATCTCAGTCTGCCAAGTACTCAGATGCCACCATGCCTGGCTACATTATAAAATCTATCAAACCATATACTTAATATCTGTGTACTATAAAGTATCTTACACTCCAATAAAATAGTATAGAAAAAAAATGGGTATATTCATCATTATTCACACAAATTCAACTACATTTTGTAAGATTCAAAGATTCTGCTCTGAAGAACAGCACATATACCAAAAGCAGGCAGTCAAAGAATAACTATGAGATTCTCCCAATCATCATATCATTACCATTATATAATTTTCTTTTTTTATATCATTTATTTATTGTGTGTGTTTCTGGGGATTGAACCCAGGGGCACTCTGCCTCCGAGCTACACCGCGCAGCTCTATTTTTTTTTTTTAATTTTCTATTTTGAAACAGGGTCTCACTAAGTTGCTGAGGGCCTTGCTAAGTTGCTGAGGCTGACCACAAACCTGTGATCCTCATGTCTCAGCCTCCCCGAGTACTTGGATTACAGGTTTGGCCAACACGCCCAGCTATAATTTTCTTTTAAACCATGCCACTCTTCTTCTTTATAGCTTCTACTTATAAAATGTATACAATGCCCAAAGACTGCACTGAGTGCTTTACACGCATTGTGGATTTACCCTACACAACAACCTTTGAGGTAGCTATTATCATCATCATTTTACAGATGAGTAAACTGAGGTCCAGAAAGATTAAACAACTTGCTGGGGATGACACAGTTAAGTGGCAGAGCAAGAATAATGAACATGTGAATAAATATGGTAACATAATTAGTTACTTGTCATTATTTAGCATCATCAGACGTTAAGTATATTGTTTCATTTGTTTTATGACTTAAATTCTATCCAATTGAAATAGGATACTTAATGCCCCATGAATCATTACAAAGTATAAAGTTTTCTTACAAGCCCTTAAAATGAATACTGTCATATCTAAAATCATGCAGCATTCAAACCTTGTTATAAATTCAATGGCATGTGGCAATTCAGAGCAAACAAAATCTTTAATTAATTTAAACACCTTCTATCATATTGCATAGCTTTTCCACCATATTATTCAAACATAAATTCTCTCAATGAATTTATTTCTTCTAAATACTTTGACAACTATTATATTTGAAAATGGTATCCTGTTTTCAGGTGACTTTTATACTCATGGATTGCCTATTTCTCCAATTATACTGTACTATTTACAAAGAAACTATATCCTTAGATTCAAAGGATAATTATATTATTATTTTGCTATTACTCAAAATTAAATACATCCACAAAAATGCATATAAAAGTTAAGTAAAAAAGAGTTATTTCTAAATGTTGATATACCAGTTCTCACTTAAGAATATTGGATTTCTGCTGCCTCCTATATAATGTAAATTGAACTAAATATCTATGAAAATATTTTCTAAAATATCTTATAGCTCTAAAATTATTTGCTTCTACATCATAATAGATTTATTACAAATGTTTTGTAATAAGTTGATAATTTGTTTAGCCTTGAGGGGGAGAAATATACATCGATACCATATTCACAATGCCAGAGAGCATTCTGAAACAAAATAAAATCACTTCCACCATAGCAAGAGTGGACCATCAAGAGACTCTTGGTGTCAGAACAGAAACCAGGGCTCATGTTATCAGGGATTTACTATAAAACCTACTGAAAGTTACTAAAAGCTTCCTGAGGACAGAAACAAATTGTTTACACATTTTTTAAGTATTGAAATCCCTTTTTTAAATTAACCTTGTCACCTTTTCCCACCTGTGTAGAACTGTTTCAGAGCCGAGGGCATGCCATAATCTTGATACACTGCAATTAGGTTTCTAAAGGTAATTAATTTGTAACATTGGCTGAAAAGTACATTCATATTAGAAATTGAAGGTGAAGAAGGAGCAAAGTAGTAATGAGAGTTCTAAGTTGAGCATATGAAATCATTTACAGGTCAATATGTTGTCATCAAAGTTGCAGGATACAATATAAACTTACAAAAGTAAATTTACTTCTGTATGCTAGTAATAAATAACCCAAGAAGGAAAACAAGAAAACAATTTCACTCACAATAGCAGCAAAAATAATAAACTATTTAGGACTAGATTTAACCAAAGAGATAATAGACTTTTTGACTGAAAACTATAAAGCATTCCCAAAAGAATCAAGAAGACCTAATTAATGGAAAGAAATCCCATGTTCATGGAGTGGATCACTCAATATTGCTAAGTTGTCAATACTTATCAAAGCAATATACGGATGCAGTGCCATCCCTATGAATACCACAAGAGTATTTTCATAGAAATGGAAAAAAACAGCCCAAAATTCATACAGCACGTCAAGGGACCCAAAATAGCCAACATTGAAAAGGAAAATTAAAACTGAAGGACTTATACTTGCCAATTACAAAACTTACTACAAGCTACAGCAATCAAGAACTGAGGGTATAAGCTCAGTGGTGGAGTACTTGCCAAGCATGTACCAGACCCTAGGTTTGATCCTTAGCAACACAAAAAAGGGGATGGAGGAAGGACACACTACAACAATCAAAACAAACAGTTTAATACTGGCATAAGAATAAACATAAACCAATAGAATAGAATTGAAAGTCCATATATATGAGGCTCAAGGTTCAATCCCCAGTACCACCAAAAAAAAAAAAAATAATAATAATAATAATAATAGGAGGAGGAGGAGGAGGAGAAGGAGAAGTTCAGAAAGTAAACTATCCTATCTGTGGTAAATCCATATCTGACAGGGTGCAAGGACCATCAATGAGAAAGGACAATGTCTTTAACACGTAGTACTGGAAAAACTGGATATCCACCTATATAAAAGAATAAACGTAGGCCCCTACCTCACACCAAAAATTAACTCAAATCAAAAGGATAAGTTTAAAAACTAAAACTATATATAGGCACAGGTAGAAACTTCCTCAACAAGACCTCCAAAGCACAGGAAATTAAAACAAGAATTAATAAGTGGGATAGCATTAAACTACAAAGCTTCTGCTCATCAAAGGAAACCATCAAGAGCTTAAAGAGAAAGCCTACGGAATGGGAAAAGATCTTTGCAAGCTATCCCTCTGACAGAGGTCTAATATCTAAGATATACAAAGAACTTAAAAGACTTTACACTAAGAAAACAAACAATCCGATCAAGAAGTGGGCAACTGAAATGAATAAACACTTCACGAAAGAAGAGATACAAATGGCCAATAGATACATGAAAAAATGTTCAACATCATTAGCAATCAGGGAGATGCAAATCAAAACTACTCTAAGATTTCATCTGACCCCAATTAGA
>PVJS01022125.1:0-30839 GCA_004027185.1 Glis glis
TTGAAGTAAAATTTATTTGCCAGGCACGGTGGGGTGCACAATTGTAATCCCAGTACTTCAGAGGCTAAGACAGGAGGGTCCCAAATTTGAGGTCAGCCTCTGCAACTTAGTGAGGCTCTGTTTAAAAAAAAAATTAAGCCGGGCATGGTGGCGCACACTTGTAATCCCAGTACTTTGGGAGGTGGAGACCGGAGGATCCAGGTTCGCGGCCAACTTCAGCTCTCTCTCTCTCTCTCTCTCTCTCTCTCTCTCTCTCTGTCTCTCTCTCTCTCTCTACCTAGTGAGGCCCTCCGCAACTTCATGAGACCCGGTTTCAAAATAAAGTATAAAAACAGGGCCGGGGGTATAGCGCGGAGGTAGAACAACCCTGGGTTCAATCCCTGGTACCGCAAAAAAAAAAAAAAAAAAATTAAAAGGGTTGGGGTTGTAGCTCAGTGGTAGAACGCCTCAGGGTTTGATCCCTATTGTCCCCTCCCACTCATACACAGTAAAATTTATTCAAGTATTAATATGAACAATAACCATACCTCTAGTTCAGGAAAGTCAACATGTGAGAAAAGACATATACATCAACCCCTTGAGTATGTAATAAGAAATATTACATATTCCTTCCCTTCAGTTTTATTTCTATGGCAGATATTTTACATACCATCCAAAATTAACAACCTTTTCTCATAAAACATTGTAACCTTATCCCTCCTTTTTTTCCCCCAAAAGTAATCACATTCACAAATTTTATGTGTGGCTGGCTACAGTGGCTAACACCTATAATCCCAGTACCTCGGAGGTTGAGACAGGAGAATCGATCACAGGTTTGAAGCCAGTGCACAATTATTTATGGAGACCCTTTTTAATAAACGGGGCTGGGGGTGTAGCTCAGAGGTAGAATACCCCTGGATTCAATGCCCTGTACCACACACACAAATATACACATAAAATTTATGTGTTTTTATATTTTCACTACATATGTAACTATGAATAAATGATACATTTTTCTGTGTGTTTGAAGAAATTACAGAATACTATCATACTCTACATATTATTTTGTAATTTGATTTTTGAAAGAAAATAAACATATTTTTTAGTTCTGTTTATGTTGATTATCATTCTATCTAGTTCTGTGTGGGTCTATGTATGTGTGTATTTCATTTGGGCTGTCTTAAAAGATTATATTAAAGTCTATTTATTTCTTCTTTTTTTTTGGTACCGTGGATTGAACCCAGGGGCGTTCTACCTTCAAGCTACACCCCCACCCTATTTTTTATCCTTTATTTTGAAACCAGGTCTCACAAAGTTGCGGAGGGCCTCACTAAGTAGCTGAGGCTGGCAGCGAACCCGGATCCTCTAGTCTCCGCCTCCCAAGTACTGGGATTACAAGCGTGTGCCACCACGCCCAGTTTATTCATTTCTTATATGTTAGTTATTTGGGTTTTTTCCAAAGTTTTCACTACTACAAATAATGCAGGAAATATTTACAAACTGTGTCTTCTTACAAGAGTATTGTTTGCATTGTTTGTGTTGTTTTATTCTCTTTGTTGTTAGACTATCTAACTAGGAATTGAATTCCTGGACTGTAGATTTTGCACATTTTCTATATTACAAGGTACTGCCAGAGTAAGTTTTGCAATTGGTTCTAACACTTTGTACTCCTACCAGCAATGCATGAGAATTATCTAAATCCTAATCAACACATATTGTTACAGACTTTTTCTTTTTTTTACCAGTCTCATTGGTGTAAGATAGTACTTTAATAGTACTGATACACATGAACAACTTTTCATGGGATCATGTCAATTGAATATTCTGCATTCTTCTTCTGGTATTTGTTGATATCCTTTGCTCATTTTTCTTTTTGATTGTCTTTGTATCACATACAGGAGTTTAATTTTTTATTCTAATTCCTTGTGATGTGCATGTCAAATGTTTTCTCCCAGTGTGTGGCTTGACCCTTAACCTTGTTTATGGTATCTTTAGTATACAGAGGTTTTAGTTTTAACCTGGATAAATTGACTTATCTATTCTTTTATTAACTCCTAATTGTTTGATGTCTTAAGACCACAAATATTTTATTTTACTTTTTATATGTAAACTTCAAACCTCTTAAAATTTATATATCTGTAAGAGTTTGATTCTGATTTTATTGTCATTCTTATTGTTTAAGATGGAAATCTCTTTCTTTCTATCTTTCTTTTCTTTCTTTCTTTCTTTCTTTCTTTCTTTCTTTCTTTCTTTCTTTCTTTCTTTCTTTCCACTGGGGATTGAACCAAGGAACTCACATATGCTAGCCAAGTGCTCTACCACTGAGCTTCATCTCCAACCTAGAAATTGTTACTCAAATCATTTGTTGATAACAAATTTTCAATGCCCTTTTTCATCATTTATCAAACTCACTTATATACATATTTCTGTTTCTGGGATTCTGATTCATTTCCATGGGCCAATTTATCTTTTTCTATTTTATAATCATGTTGTATTAATGGCCTTCCACTAAAAATATTCATTTCTGGCGGAGCAAGATCTGTTTGTTCCTTGTTCTTTTCTCAGAAATACTTGGCAAGTCTTACGTCTTTGTTCTCCTATATGGAGTTAAGAATCAGTTTGTCAAGGTATATGAAAAATCCTTCTGTGCTTTTGATTGGAATTGCATTGCATTTATTGATGCTCATGGCATTTTGACTTGTCTACATAATACTAATATATTTGAATAAAGAATCAGTATATACTCTGGCCTTTAATGCAAAGAAATAAATAGCGTGTATGCATCACTTCCAAACCTAATGGGACTCTCAAGAAATGTGAACCTGTGTTGGAGGTACTTTAGCAAGAAGAGCAGGTGGTGTTTAAAAATGGAAAAGAATTTGGAGAGGATTCAATTTTAAAAACAGAAATAGAGAACGAGCAAAAAAAAAAATGTAACCATGGCAGAGAATGAAATGACATTTTATCAGGTATGTGGATGGGGGAAGGGGTGTTGGGAAGAGCTCGCACAAGAGTGCTGGTTGCATTGTTTTTGACTCTCTGATGTCCTGAAATTGGAAACTTTTCGAGTGTGTTTCAAAGTGCTATCCCTTTCCCGCAAATAACAAATAAATTAGTTTCAAAAACGATTGCCAAGTTCAGGCTCTAGAATCTGCCAGTTTAAATGGCCTGTGCCAAGGTATTCTTGTATACCCACTTCCCTCTGCCAACTTCACTGCTGATTGGATACTGATGAATGGCATTGTTCTGTTCCACAGCGGCACTTTATAAATAACATAATGCAGAATCTACAACACAATGGCAATGCCTATTTTTGCAGCAATTGGATTGCCTGGAAACAAATGATTTCCCTAACAGCATGCTGGGAATGGATATGGGGCACTGGATCTATCTCTAATAAATGTGTCAACATGGTATTAAAAAAAGATACATACGAGTTTAGGTTGAGTGTGAACATTTTAGGTGTAAAGCAAATTTACTATTTAAATGCACTTGTGCTCCTCTAAGTGGGAAAAAACCTAAATAAAATAAATTGATACTAAGAGAAATGTCAAGCATGCTGCGCATATTTGTTGGATAAACACTACTATTTGGCGTTAACTAATGTTAGTATTTTATGTCCCCAGTGTTTGTCTCTATTATTATTTTTGAAGAGTATTTATAGCTTTCTCACAGACTTGTTTAAAAAAGAAGATGCCATGATATGATTAATGATATTTGGTGGAGAAAAAGTTCAATGACCATGAATTTGACCAAAATACAAGTCACCAAATTTTCAAGATTAACTAAACAGGACTATGATTGTGACTACACTTGATGACATTAAATGTTAAGTCAGTTATTTATGTCACCCGGTTAAGGATTCTGTAATAAGAATGCCCAGTGGCCGGCTGGGTTAAAAAGACTCAAGAGCACATTCCACAACTACCTTTCAGAAGAGTGCGGGAAATGTAGATTTTGGTAATTTTTAGAGCTACCAGGAGTTACATTTTCCTTTTGTCAAATTCATGACGAGAACATGAACTACAAATTCTTCTTTCATTTGAAGGTCACATACGTGATCATTTTGATGCTGCAGTGCTGTCTCCCTCTCCTGTTTGTAATGGTGCCTCTTTCCTCTAAAGGTGAAAACCCTAAGATTCCAACCTACAGGATGTCTCAGGATTCTCTTATTCTGCCACACTCTTCCTTACAGGCTCTTGTGAGTGTTGCTTCCACATAGAATGCCATTTTTGCCAACACCTAATTCACCCTGATAACAGCCTACATTTTCTTAGGTAAAAATAAGAATCAGTGACACTCACTTCAGGTTTATTATATGCCGAACACTGGTCTAAGCACATGATATTATTTAATTTATTAAATCCTCAAATGGACCTGATGAAGAACATGATATTCTCATCCCCATTTGGTAGATGGGAAAACTGAAATATTGAAATATTAAATAATTTTTTCAAGGAGACAATGTCAGATGAAAGACTAGACAGTGCATCTTCAAAACAGGATATTGAAACTTCCATATTACACTGACACCACAGGATTCAGCTAAAGCTCGCCTGGCTCATGCAACTCTTCTTCTATCCAGGGAGTCTCTTTTCTGAGCATCCACGAGATGCTCAAAAAATATATAGCACGTTTATATAGAACATACATAGCATGTTCCATGGTGAATAGTAGCAGGTTTTATTATTGCTTCTTGTCCTGTGAGTTTCTTGAAAGCATTAAACAGCATTATATGGAACTAAGGATTTGTACCTGGGATTGGACATCATGCAGTCAAAAAGTGACTGTGGCAAATTACTTAGCCTATTAGAATTCAGTTTTTCTTTTCTATAAAATGGGGATAATAATAGTTGCTTTATTATAATGTTATGCCAGAAGGATTAACTGCACTAATGGCTCAATGTAAATTAGCTGTTATAAATATTGCTATGTAGCTGGGTGCGATGGTGCATGCCTATAATCCCAGTACTTGGGAGGCTGAGACAGGAGGATACAGGTTCGAGGCTAGCCTCGGCAACTTAGCAAGGCCCTCAGTAACTTAGTGAGACCCTGTTTCAAAATAAAATATAAAAACATCTGGGGGTTTAGCTTGGAGGTAGAATGTCCGTGGCTTCAATTCCCTGGTACCAAATAAATAAATAAATAAATACATATTGCTATCTTTATCCTCTAAGTTTGCGACTGTCCTAGTAGTGACTGCACATTTGTTGCATAAATACAGCTGTGAGGGGCACAGAGAAACCACAGTGTATTCCGCATTGACCACCTAGTAACACATTTGTTTCCTGAAGCTTAACCTTTAATATAGAGAAGTATCCTTCCTTTAACTGTTAATCTTGCAGTTTAGGATACTCTGGGTAATACCTTTGTCATCTTAGTTGACACATCAAATCAGGCTACCCAGGACATTACTTAGGGCACAAAAAATAGAAATGTTGTTATGCTCTGGTGTTTTCTGAACTGAAGGAAGAATGGACATTGAGAGAACTGAGCCCTTTAAGTAGCTCTTTAAGCAGAAGGAAGGAGCTGGTGTGAAGTGGGGATCTGAGCTGTCGAGTTCCTGCATGACCTTCAAGGATTTATTCTAGTTTCGTCCTTGAAAAAAGGAAAAGAAAACTACAAAACTTTCATCCATCCCTTCATCCATCGCCCCTAGTGTGTATGTGCACATGTCTGTGTGTGCAGAAGTGTGACCCATGCCATGTCTTTGTCAATAAGGATTGGGAGAAATGGCTGAGCACTGCAGTGGGAGGTAGGCGTCACAGTGTCTGAAGTTTCTGCCTTTCAACATATGACCTTACAGTTATAAAACTCAAGTCTAGGTAAACAAACTAAAAATAAAATAAACATGAAGCAAGTGAGCAAAACAGGAATGACCTCCTCTCAAAAGAATGAAGTGCTTCTTGAGGAAATCCATTATAAACTCAGTGTTGAGGCAAAAGGGATTTGGCAATATCCCCAGTGTCGACGTCCCTGTGCGCTCTGAAGTTGAAGTTAGCATGAGCACAGTGGTGCAGGCAGATGCCCAGATGCATAGGGCACCCCAGTGGAGTTCTGAGAGTATTGGAGGTGGTACCATTAGTAAAGGAAAGATTTTGTTAAGCATGGTATAATGTTAGTGGGTGGCAGAGGGACACTGGCAAATCACCTTGGTCAGTCATTTCCTACATATCTGCCAGAAAAATATTTTAAAATGATAATAGAGCCTGTCATGCCTTTGTTAAATACCTTCAATGAATTTCCATGGCACCAAGTACAATAGACAGCAATTTCTATGACCTCCGAGGTCTGGCTTGATGCGGGCTTTGCTCCCCTTCATATCATCATCGTCTTCCATTTCTCTAAGCACACTTCCAGACGCTGGGTCCTCCTGAAGGCCCCCAATGCAGCCAGTGTCCACACCTCAGGGTTACCACATGAGCTGCTCCTTACCTGGAACACTTCTCTTCCAGGTGTGTGCATGAATGGCTCCTTCGCATCCTCAAGGCCTCCTTTTTTTTTTTTTTTGGTAGTACTGGAGATTGAACACAGGGGCATTCTACCTCCAAGCTACACCCCCAGCACTAATTTTTATTCTTTATTTTGAAACAGGGTCTCACTAAGTTGTGGAGGGCCTCACTAAGTAGCCGAGGCTGGCCGCGAACCCATGATCTTCCTGTCTCAGCCTCCCAAGTACTGGGATTACAAGCGTGCGCCACCACGCTGGGCTAAGATTTCCTTTTAAATGTCTTCTCACAGAAACCTTTCCTGTCCAGCTTTTCCCTATACATCCATTCTTTTTTTTTTTTTTTTTTTTTTTGTGCAGTACCGGAGATTGAACCCAGGGGCGTTCTACCTCCGCGCTATACCCCCGGCCCTATTTTTTATACTTTATTTTGAAACCAGGTCTCACGAAGTTGCGGAGGGCCTCACTAGGTAGAGAGAGAGAGAGAGAGAGCTGAGGCTGGCCGCGAACCCGGATCCTCCGGTCTCTGCCTCCCCAAATACTGGGATTACAAGCATGCGCCACCATACCCGGCCATCCGTTCTTTTTAAAATGAGTTTTTAAAATGGCCAGGTACAGTGGTGCATGCCTGTAATTGTGGTACTTGGGAGGTTGAGACAGAGGATCTCAGGTTTGAGACCTGTCTCAGCAACTTAGCAAGGCCCTAACAACTTTTACAGACCCTGTTTCAAAATGAAAAATAAACTAGGGCTGGGGGTGTAGTTCAGAGATAGAATGCCCGTGGGTTCAATCCCAGTACCAACAATTTTTTAAGTGGACATATAAAAATTATACATATTTGTGGAGTACAAATGTGATGATTTGATATATGTGTACATGATGTAATGAAAAAATAAAGAAAATTAGCATGTCCATCACTTCATACATTTATCATTCCTCTGTGGTGAGAGAATTCAACAACCTCTCCTCTATCTGTTCAGTATATACATGATTGTTACTGCAGTTACCTACTGTGCAAGTAGAACACTAGCATTGGCACTTATTTCTCCTACCTACTGATTCTCTGTACCACTAACCATCCTCTCCCCATCCTCCAATCACCCCCTTTCTCCCCAGACTCTTTTAACCACTTTGCTACTCTCTACTTCTATATGGTCAACCATTTTAGGTTTTACATTTGAGTGAGATCATCTTGTTCTTTACTGTTAGCCTTATGCATATCTTCATAAAGCCCTTTGCAATTTTCTTTTTTTTTTGTGTATGTGGTGCTGAGGATTGAACCCAGGGCCATTCTACGTTTGAGCTACATCCCCAGCTCTTTTTATTTGGAAATAAGGTCTTGCTGAGTTGCTGAGAGCTTCACTAAGTTGCTGAGGCTGGCTTGGAACCTACGATCCCCCTGTCTCCGCCTCCCAAGTACTGGGATTACAGCCTGCAATTTGAATTGCAGGTTTATGTTGGTTATTTATACTTGCCTATGGCCTTTATCCTGTATTGGGCCATAAGCTCTAAGAGGGACCCTAATCTGCCTTTTCTACCACTGTCCACTGTGTAGCCAGCACTTAGCTTACTGCCTAGAACATAGGTGGTAAGTAGGTGTTCAATGGCATTTGTTGAATGAAGAATGAGTCAATAAAAGAATTGATAGTCTACTCTCACAGAGAGCTGTTAGAAGAATCAGTCACATGAATTGGAGCCCCATGCCAATAGCTTCATATTTTTATGAGGGTCATCAATTCATGACTCAATTAATGGCCAGGGTGAAACCAATTTACAGAAGGACTTCAAATGACAGTGTGTGTAAAGTGTAGTGAAGGTGAGGATTAGTTAAATATTTAATGTCTATTTGTTATGTGCAGAGGACTCTGGGAGGTGCACAAATGAGCATCTTATAATTTAAGGTACGGGAGTGGCCCTATCAGCAGGGATGCATGGCATGGATGTGGTAGATAGATCAGCACTATACAGTAAGTACTATTTTGCTACTGTGTTCTGTAAGTGCAATGGGGGAACATAAACACTACTTGGTTTTAAAATAGCATTTCGAAGACAGTGATTTTATACTCTTGTGATTTAACTTGTTCTGTATAAGCAATAGGCTTTACATATCCTGAAGTCTATATACTATTACAAAAATCTAAAATGGGGCTGGTAAATCTGTTCACCCTTCACTAGTTAAGTAAGGAAATACTTTTTGATCTCTAACAAAGGATTGGCACTAGGCACACTGGGGTGAGTTCTCTGTTCTTACAACATTGTTAAATCCATGAGAAAGACAGCTGTTTAGTAAGAAAGCTAATGTCAGAGCTGGATAGGTATTGTGATAGAAAGGTAGTGGTGAGACAGAACCGCTGGCATGGCAGGGTCTCTTTAGGTAGGTCAATGAGGAGAGGCTTTCTGAGGAGGGGGATTTGTCCTGAGGCTTTGAGATGCACACAAGCGAGCTGTCCACAGCAGAACTAGAGGGAGATCCTTGTGTTCTGGGAGGGACGCGGCTGTGTGTGGAAGACTGAGCTGACCAGTGTAGCTGAGTGAGAGGAGGTCAAGCTGACAGGTCGTGTGGGACCCATGGGTTATGGGCAGGAGTTTAGGTTTTATCCTAAGAAAAAACAAAACAACATTTTGTTGAAATGTTGTAATTTTAAGATTGACAATGTCTTGTTTCTATTTTTAAAGGATTCCTTTAAAGGTATAAAGAAGGGTATGGTTCTATAGTCTGAATGAGTCCCCCAAAATTCATGTGTTGAAACTTAATTCCTTCTGGGACAGTACTGAGAGGTGGGCCTTTGGAGAAGTGATTAAATCTCTAGGGCTCTGCCTTTGGTGCGGGATTAGTACCCTATAGCATAGCTGGAGGGGACGAATGTGGGCCCCCTCTTGCTCTTCTTCTCTCCTACCACGTGAAGACACCGGCATGGCACCATCTGCGAGGGGAGGGACTTCACCTGACACTGAACCTGCCAGGCCTGTGACCTGTTTACTTCCCAGACTCCAGAACTGTGAGAAATGAATTCCTGTTCTTTATAAATTACTGAGTCTCGGGTATTTTGTTTCAGCAGCACAAATGGACTAAGAGGGTTTGTAGAGGGAGTGTGAATAAAATGTTAATGGTCTTTGAGATCACTGCCAGGCACAACTTTCCAGTTATATAACACCGTTCAGCCAAAGTACATGGAGCAACTCCTAAGTGCCAAGCACTGGGTGGAACAGAAAGTCGGGGTTGCTGGATTTCATCAACAGTATTATTGGGTTTCCTATAGGGACAGAACTGCCATATTTTTCAAAATTGATTTCTTCGTTCATTTTCAATTTCCTTTTCATGATTAGCTAAATCGAAAGCAAATGTTTGGGGTCCTTTTAACCTGCTCACCTCAAACCCTCCTTCTCTTTCTGAACAGAGCTGTAATTTCCCAAAGTAGTGCGTGGCTGTGGTATGCAGTACTTATCCAGAAGAAGCAGGTTCTGCTGGGGGTTCATGCTCCAGTCCATTTTTCTTATCTTTCTCAAATGGCTGAAGTTAACTGATTTGAAAGGGCCTCATTTTAAATTACATTCATTCAGTGAAAACAGAAATTAACACTTAGAGACATCTATATGCTAATGATTGTAGCTCAGGGAATTCACTTCTAACCTTTTCAAAAGGCGCTGGTAAAGAGCCATTTCACTTGAAAGCAACTTAGTAAAACTGGTAGATTAATTAAATACCATAAAATTTCTTTAAAAATCTTTATTTTGTTTATCATTCATGCCGTTATTTTTTTTTCTTTTTTTCATGTGAACTACCTTGGTTCAGATTGTGCCTTCTGCGCAACATTATTTAGCAGATTATTTGACATGAATAACACAGAACCCAATGTGGTCATGGAAAGCCATGGGTTTGGAAGACAGGGAAAGAACAAAGACAAACAAAGGGAGCCTGCTCATCAAGACCAGGCCTGGTTCTTGTTGCATCTCCGTGCAAATGTTTTCAGAGTATGCCCTCCTGTGTCAACAAAGCCTTGGGCAAGGGGGCAAGCCTGGGAGTGGTAAATGAAGCCAGGGTACAAAAACCCACTATCCCTTCAGTACCAAGCCCTTGTACAGTAAGCAAATAGCACAGCCGTGCATCCTTTAGTGACTATATGTCTCCTCTATCTTATCTGTATTTACCTGTCTCTGCTTATTTTTATCCACAATTTCATACGTCTCTAAATTTTATTATCAGAGAGAAGCAAGTTTTCTCAGTCTGATTATACCCTGAAGAGTAAAATTCTGCTAAGGATTTTGGAATAGGATGCATTTTGTTGAACTGTAGGAAGGGGAGATCATGGACTTGAGCAAGGAAGCCCCTTCAGGGGATAGATTTGTGGAGCCCAAAGAACTTCATGTTATTTTCACATCCAGTATGTTGCTTCTATCTCCTAAATAAGCAAGCAGAAATGCACACTTTAGTGCAGGAAGTTTTGCAGTCAGACCTGCTCATGAATCCTTGTTCTGCCACACACTTAACTAGCTGCATGATTTTGAGTGTATTATGTAGTCTCTTAGGCACCTAGTTTTCTCATCTGTAAAATAGGTATAAGAACACTTGCTGGGAGGACTAAATGAGAAAATGCATTAAAAGTTCTTGGTAAGGTTAAATGCTCAGTAGAGGGTAGTCCATGAAGTTGTGAGGATAAATTAAAGAAACAAACAATGGAAACAATTGCTGCTTTTAGAAGCTATGTTCTAGAGTTTAAGCTGAAAGACACCAGATACCTAGGTCAATATTGTAGGATACCTTTGCTAAAAATTCTTCATTCTTTCCTCATACTTTATTTCTCCTGTACCCACATCTTCAAAAGTGGCACTCTATCATCAAAGGGAGTCTTTTCAATCAATGAGTATACTTATCCTTATTTATCCTCTATTTTTTGAGGGCTGCAAAATTGGATGTTTTGACATGTATTTGTACCTATAAAACCTTGACCTTGATCAAATTAATGAGCTTATCCATCACCCCAAAGGCTTCCCAGTGCTCTTGCATTATTAGCCCTTCCTACCCCAGATAATCTCTGATCTGTTTTATGCCACTATAAGTAGGTTTGCATTTTCTAGCATTATGTATAAATGGTACTATACAGTATGTAATCTTTAATTTGTTGTTGGCATGATCTGCTTTCACTCACTCATCATAGTTATCTTCAAGTTTATTTCTAAGGTGAGCATTTTGACTTTAAGGGGCATCGTTTCTACTGGCAGTGTCCACTTTGTTGTGTGTATCAATAATTTTTTATTCTGAGAAATAGTGTATAAATATACCACCATTTATTAACCATTTACCTGTTGGTTGACATTTTAATTGTTTGCAGTTTTTGGCAAATAAATTTACTGTGAAGCCAGGCCCAGTAGCTCATACCTGTAATCCTAGAACTTGGGGGACTGAAACAGGAGAATCGCAGGTTTGAGGCCAGCCTCAGCAATTTAGAGAGACCATTAGCAACTTAGTGAGACCCTGTCTCATAATTTAAAAAAATTAAATTAAAAAAGGCTGCAGGTATAGTTTGGAGGTAGAATGCCCCTGGGTTCAATCTCTAATACCCCCCAAAAAAATGCTGTGAGTATTCAAATGCAAGTCTTTGTACAGATGTGTGCTTTCATTTCTTTGGGGAAAATGAGTAGGAGTGGGATGACTAGATCATCTGGTAAGTGTCTATTTAACTTTTCAAGTGATTGCTAAGTTGTTTTCCAAAGATCCTGTGCCACCTTATTTCTCCCCATCAGTGTACCAGAGTTCTGGTTGTTCCACATTCTCAGCAATGCCAGAATGCCAGGTATGGTTGATCTTTTTAATTTGGCTATTTTAAGAGTGATGTAGTGGCATCTCCATGTGATTTTATTTTTAATTTCTCTACTGCCTCTCATGTGCTTCTTCACCACATTTACTTCCCCTGGTGAAGTAGCTGTTCAAGTACTTAGCTCCCCCTCTTTAAATTATATCATTTGTTTTATCATTAATTTTTAAAGATTATTTATATATTTTGGACAAACATCCTTTATCGGAAAGGTGATTTGCAAACTTTTTTTCCTTGTCTGTGGTTGTGTTTTTGTTCTCTTTATGTTATATTTTAAAGACAAGTTCTTTATTTTGATGAAGTTCAATTTACCAATTTTATCTTTTATGGATCTTTTCCTAATTCAAGATTATAAAATTTTCTCTTATGTTTCCTTTGAGAAGTTTGACAGATTTTGGTTTGCATTTAGATTTATGATCCATTTTGAATAAACCTTTTATATGGTGAAAGATATAAATGACTATTCATTTTTGGTTTAGGAATATTCAACTGCTCTAGTAGCATTTGTTCAAAACCATGTTCTTTATGTACTGAGTTTTCTTTGCATTTTCTAAAAATAAATTGTTCATTCATATGTGGATCTATCTGTGGGCTTTCCTCCACTCTGCTCCATTATTCTGTTTGTTTTTAAGACTATGGTATATTTTGAAAACTTAATTCTTGAGACAGTTTGTTGAGTGTCAGTCCATCAATCTCCTCTTTCCATGTAGCTTAACTGGGCAACTCAGTGTAATTTTCTTTTTTAGTAAAACATAGACAAAACCAATTTAGCCAATGATTACAACAAGTCTAAAGCCTCTCTCTACCTTTTGCCAGTTCTATTTCCAGTTTTCATTTTATTTCGTTTGTGCTTGCTTGGAGAGGAGGGTGGAGATGCCACTGAAATTCTTTGGTAAGCTATTTTCTATTGTACACAAAATCAGCAGAAATCATCAAACTGCACATGTGGGGTGAAGAACAGTGGTGGAAAAATCAAAGGAAGAACCCAAACAAACACCAAACCCTCTTTCAAGGTTTCTTGGTAATATGCGTGTTAATTTCTAAATTATGCCCAATTTTTCTCTGTCCTTTGCTGTATACACAGAAGGAAAATGTTCACTTTCACTTTAGACATGACATCAGGGGTTTCGAAAGCAGAGGCAGCCCAGAAATCCCAGGAAGAGATCCGGTTGAGCCAGCTTGAGAACAGGGCTTTCTCAGGTAGGATATCGCTTGTAAATCCAGCTGTCAAACTGTGACGGACACAGCTTCAGAAGAGGACAGAGCCAGCCTAAGGGAGGAGCTGAACAGTGTGTGTGTGTGTGTGTGCGTGTGTGTGTGTGTGTGTGTGTGTGTGTGTTGCAAACTGGAAGGCAGGGAAGGTGGTTCTTTAATAAGTTCTTTAATAAGTCCAAGCTGATTGGTGGGCTCCTTGTTGATGCTAATGAGGCTATTTTTATACTGATAGCTATATTATTCCTCGCAATTGTCATGGTTACACGGACAAAAGGAGAAGGCAATGGTAAACTTTCTGAATAAGGGAAATGGCATGAAATTGGAATCATTTAATCATTTATTCTAACAACAAAAACAGGTCTTTGCTAAGATGAGTTAATGAACTCTGTGTTACCCCTGAGGGTATACTCCTCCACCAACATCAGTCTCCTCGTCTGTTAAAATGAGGGGGTTGGACTAAATAAATGATCTCTAAGGTCTCTTTTATCACTGAAAATTCTATGATTCTGTGATTACTTAATCTATTTCTTAGTTACTGGAGGTTTTTCTTTTACCAACATGTAGAAAGGAAGCGAAGGAAACTTGGAAAGTTTGAGGTTTAATTGACTTCACAAGCTTAATTTCAAAAGAGAGATGGAGTGGAGATGTTTAAATTAAATAAATTGATGTCTAATATATTTTGGATTACCTGTAGTAGCCTGCCCATTTAGTGGCACATTGAGGCGGTTGGTGGGGGGCATGAGAGCATTCAAATATCCCTCTGGCCCTGGTTAGAGGTGCAATTCTATGTTTGTGACAGGTAGAAGAATAACCTGACATCTGTGCTAACTCTGATCCTCTTCCAAAATGGTTTTCAAGTACGATTTGGCATGAACATATCCAGCTAATAGGAAAGATCTGGTTCTCATTTGCCATTTGTCCAAATGGTTCCTTATGATATCAGGACTCTCATCTTCAGACATGAGCAGACCTTACTGAGACATTTAAAGATTGAATCAGAGTTCCCAGACAGGATCTACAAGAAGATTATTAATGCTGCTATATATCTGGGTTATAAATGGGTAAAGTTTGATTTTATTACATAACTTTTCATATCATAGTATCTATAGATCATATTACTGGAATCAACTGCCTGAAAGTGTTAGCTCATTACCCCCCCCATTTCCATTCACAAAATTATCTAAATTTTTTCAGTCTATACCTACCATTTTAGGAAAAAGACTACACATTTGATGTTGTATGTATATAGTTTTAGCCTTAGCATATAGAACCTTCTGTAGCCCTATCTTCAAGAGACTTACCATCTATTTGGACAGATATGACCTGGTTAGCATTATATGACAATGAATGCTATAGTAATGGCCCAGGAATTAGAAAATGTACATATATTGGATACTTACAAGATACTGAGTATACCTTACTCTTTGAGGAAGATGCATAATTTCTGTTCTACAGATTAAAACCCTGTGTCTCAGGGGATTAAAAATGCAAAAGCAAAAATCATGGCTGCATATCTTGTAAGCTTTTCTTTGGTGGGGTGAACTGGGAATTGAACCTAGGGCATTCTGCCTCCACGCTACACCCCCAGTCCTATTTTATTTTTATTTTGAAACAGGATCTCGCTAGGTTGATGAGAGTCTTGCTACTTGCTGAGTCTGTCCTCCTGTCTCAGCCTCCCAAGTACTGGAATTATAGGCATGCACCACCATGCCCAATTTCTTATAAGCTTTACATATGGAGTTTGAATTCTGGTTGGTCTGACACCAGAGCCTGTCCCATTTGCTCAGCACCAAAAATGGCAAAAACAATTCATCCCATTAGCCAATGTTAAGTTCTTGATGGAGCTAATGGAGAGTTGATTGAGAAAGTTTCTCAGAGCTCATATTGAATCAGAGGGAAGTGGACTTTTTGTGATACAGCATGCAAATCTCAAAATCTCCTATACTTGCCCTAGGATCTACTGACCAAATGAGTAGCACACACCTAAATTAATGAAGAACTGAAAAGGAAGGAAAGCTCAGCAGAGTCTTCACTGTTTGGGAAGATTTTTTCAGAAAAACTTCAGGATGAGCCAGCCTCAATTGATGGGTAGAATTTGGACAAGTGGGTAGGAAGCAAACCTAGTAGTCCCCAGAGTACTAGCGATAGAGGCAACAAAAGAGCAGACCTTTATGACAAAGATGGTGTAATTTTTACAAAGCTGGGACACTTGCCTTCACGCCTGTGTTAACAGTGGGGCGATGGCTATGAGGAAATCATTTAAACTGGTTCAAAACCCTTTTGCATTTACACTGCTTGAACACTCTTTCTGTGTTTCATTAGTTGCCAATAAGTTATCTCTTTGTTTCTGCGTTTGGTTTTATGGATTCTATTGTTGTAATGATGAGAGCACCGGGAAACCATGTAATGACAGGGAGAAGCACTCGCTGGGGGAAAGAAAAAACACTTTGAAGCAGTGGGGCTCCCAGGCTGCATCTGGGCACAATGCCAGCTTTTCTGCAGCTGAAGAACTTGCCACAGAAACAGCTGGCAAGGACTACAATTCACCTGTAATAAAGACAACAGATCCAGACCACTCAGCACACTAATCAATGATTTAATAATTGTGTCAATGAAACAGATTATTCAATTGGCTTTGGGGCACATGAGTCCCCCCTCTGTAGTTACATACTGCCTTTGGGAATGGCCCAGCCTTCCTCCACAGACTCACACATTTCCTTCCAGTACTTTTATTTTAAGACTCTCCTGGTTACAACTTTTATACTAAAATATATTGGAACAGCGTATGCCCCTTAGACCAGTGTTTATTGACATTTATGGAAGTGCTAGGAAATTCCAGCAAGCGAATGCAGCCTTTCCCCACTCATCCGGCGAGGTTGATAGAATCTGTCCCATCGGAGGTCATAGCACATCTTTCCTCCGAAGGAGCTGCTGCTTCCTGGGATGCATCACAGTTCAGTATGACTGAAGGGGCTTTGCCAGAAAGAGCAGATACTAGGCTCCATTGAATTTGGGGTTTTTACTACCTTTTCCTTTGTGCTCTGCAATGTTGTGAGCTGTTTTAAACCTAGTCGAGCTTTGATCAAATCATAAGCAGAGTTTACTATTGAGGATCCCTTCTTACCAGGTGTCAAATGAACAGATGCAACAGGATGTGGAGACATTCATTCCGGGCTCTGGCGTGCCATGCACAGTAGTTGACCAGGATCCCCCAGTCCTCAGCAGTGCCCTTGCACAGTACCCCTAGACCATGGCGGTGGGCAGTGTGCGGGAGTTTGCAGGGACTGTGTGAAATGTCTGATGGTCACAGTGTTTCCCACAATCACTTTGCTGTCACACCCTCCTCAGGAGTTCTTACATAGTGCTTCCTATTCCACCTTACCTTCTTAATCTCAAAAAAAAAAAGACTTAACTAATTCTTTCCTAAGTACTCACTTCTCAGTTAAACCCAGTAGATTTTAGGAATTTGAAAATTAAGATATTGGGTCAGGCCAGGTGTGGTGGTGCATGCTTGTAATCTCAGTACTTGGGAGGCTGAGACTGGAGGATCCAGGTTTGCAGCCAGCCTCAGCTACTTAGTGAGGCCTCTGCAACTCAGTGAGACCCTGTTTCAAAATAAAGAATAAAAAATAGGGCTGGAAGTATAGCTCGGAGGTAGAATGCCTTTGGATTCCATCCCCAGTACCAAAAAAAAAAAAAAAGATATTGGGTCAGCTAGAATTAGGTCTTCCCAGTGGATGTGTCATAACATTTTACTTTTATGAAGAATATAAATAAAGGGTATTCCTAGCCAGGCGTGGTGGCGCACGGTTGTAATCCCAGTACTTTGGGAGGTGGAGACCAGAGGATCCGGGTTCGAGGTCAGCATCAGCTCTCTCTCTCTCTCCCTGTCTCTCTCTCTCTCTCCCTGTCTTAGCAAACCACCTACTGAAACTCTGTTTCAAAACAAAAAAGTAAAAAAGGGCTGGGAATGTAGGTTAAAGGTAGAATGTCACTGAGTTTGATCCGCAGTATCCCCTCAACCCCCCCAACACACACACACATCAAACTCCTAAAGTCTTGGGACCAACCTACCTGGCCCAGAGTGTTGGTGACTCTCTTTTTAGAGTTTGGGCATTTTTTTTCTTTTTAAGCGTGGACCCTGGTGCTCATTTGGAGATAATAAAAAAATCCCCCACAGTATTCAGATAAGTATGATGGCCCTAGGCAAGTTTTCCATATATAGAAACATATTTGTTTATATTGTACTTTAAAAAAATTCCTCTGCTGTCACTTTCCTTGTCCCTGGTTATCCTGGGTCCCCCAAATTAAGGGCCTGATGTTTGAGGAGACTGTGGCCCTTCTATAGGTATATGTATTTTAATGGGTTTGATTAAGTCCCCCCAAAAGATTTAAGACACAAAGAACTACTCAAGAATGGTAGGCTTTCAGGCAGTGTGACAAGTACTGAGGGATGTACTTTAGGCCAGAGGCCCTGCCTGACTCCATTCAGATTTTAAAATACACAGTTATCTATGCCACAAGCAAATGGGAGATATCCTTTTTTCTTTTTTCCCTTTATAATTTTGACATAAGCTATGCAATAGAAAGCAGGCACCGACTGGAAGTATCCATTATGTATGGGGGCCAATTTTATTAGGGATCTAGGAAGTCCCTCCCTTGGTGGCATATTTAGAAAGCACTATTGGCATCCCGTCCCTCCGTGTTACCAGTGAATGACATGTCAATGTCTTGATCTTAATTATTCACTCTCTGCCATTTCCCTGAGATGGATTTCATCTGTGCTGACACAGGGAATACAGCAAAGAGCACTAGTGGATTCCAAATACGAATATGAGTAATGAGAGGAAAAATTTTATATATATATGTATATATATATACATATATATAGTATGTGTATATGAAATTACATATAGAGACATATACACATATGTAAAGGTTAATCTATCAAGCCAGTTTAGTGGAATCTAGCATATGTGGTGAAAGCGTCATCTCATTCATACATGGAAGAGGCCACAGTGATTTTTCTTTCCTGATCATCCCCCAGGGAGCACACTGGATTATTTAAGTGTTATCTAGTAATATTTATATAATGTTTTCTATGATATAATTTGGAGAGCATTCTTTTGAGGACAGAATGAGGCAATAGATATGTCTATTAATTGAAAAGCTGGAGGATATATTCCATCACAATTATGACTATGATTATTTTCATGTCATTATTTGGCTCCAAGTTTTGGATTATAATTTCCTAGGTAGTAGGGCTGACATTCCTTGGATTTCCATTGTCAGTACCAAAATGGAACAGTCATGAATAAGGCATATAACACTGAGGAGCAGAAGGAACAAGGACTGAGGAGTCAAGGAACTAGAATTTTATTCCCAGCTCTGCTGGTAACGAACTGTGTGCCTTGGGCAAATCATTTAATCTCACTGAGTCTTTGAGTCCTCATCTATAAAATGAGGTGGTGAGTCAGCCAATGTTACATGCAGCTCCAATTTTTAGGGATTTATGGAATTAAAAACAGAAGAAATCTCTCATTAGAGCAAGTTTCCACTACAAAGTATTTCGACCACAAGAATTAGCTTTGGTCTAGTCTCCATAACATGTTAGGTTGTAAGAACTTGGGAAAACAAATATTTCCACAAATTGTTTTAATGTCAAAAGGCCATTATCAGTTGTATTGCTGCCAGAATATTTTAATGTGTGGGAAGAACTGGAAAAATAAGAATATAAACAAAAACAAAAGCTTGAGGGAAAATCATTTGCTGTTTCTAGACTTTTTTATTACTATGGTGTGTCTAATCACAAAGAAGTAGTAAAAACTTTTTCTTTCTTTTAATTTTTTCTTCTCTTTCCCTCTATTTTCTGCCTTTCTTCTTTCTTTCCTTTCTTCATGAGCCTTATTCCTTGTAGAAAAATAGAGAAAATCAAATCAATGTAGAAGTTAATTGGGAGTGGCATAAATCATTCTATCAGTTGTCTGTAGAATCTGAGAGCCCTCCTTATTCATTCTCATCATATGTAGAAGTTGAAAGACATGAGACAAGAAGAAAGTACAGTGGGAAACGCATTTCTAGCAGTTCTCCAGTAGGAAGTCAGGGCATTCCCATCTTATGTGCATATATTATGCACTCAGACCATGTCAACTTCCAGGTTTTCCTCTGACATGGTGAGAGTCAGCAAATAGCTTGCAACTCTATTAATTTCTCCATTTTAAAACTGCTTTGATAAATTAACTGGATTAAGCTAGTTGTAGAGAAAAATAGAGTTACACATCTCTAGAGGTCTTTTATTTTTTTAAAGGTGACATTTGAGCAGTAATCTCAAGAAAGAGAGGGAGCAAGCCTGCATCTCCACTTATGTTGTGGAACACCACTGAGGCTGCAGAAAGAGCATGTTTATTGACACATTTTTTTTTGAGGCAGTGAAGTGTTTGGTTAGGAATATCAAGGAGGACAATATACCTGGAGTAAATACAGGGATGAGAGGTGGTAGAGGACAATATTAAAAATGAAAAGGTACAGGCAGATTTTGTGGGACTTTGGAGTCATTGTAATGAAATGTGGAGTCATTGGAGGGGTTGAACAGACGCATGACTTTGAGCCAAGAAATTTTGCAAAAAATATTTCTGGTGATAAACAGGGAGTGCTGTTAAGAGACAATTAGAATAATCCAGGGGATGGATGATGATATCTTGGAACAAATTGCCAGTGATGGAGATGGTCTGGACCTATTTTGACAGAAGACCTAGCACACTTTATTGATGAATTGGATAAGGGGCATGAGAGAAAAAGAGACACACAAGCTGACTCAGAGGTTATGGCCTGAGAAACTAAAGCTATGGAATTGCTATCAACTGAGATGGGAAGATCAGGAATTTGTTTACAGAGATAAATTTTTGATACTAGTATGATAAGGAAATGTTTTCTAAACTCCAAATCAGTGCGCTTGTATTGAATAGCTATTTTAATTTGTTTTTAAATTTAAGAGAGGAAATAGGGAAAAGGACAAAAACCCAGGTGAGGACATTTTGTTGGTTTCATTCATTATTTAGGTAGCATGTACTGTAACCTCTAATATGTTAAAAGCACTCTTCTAGGTGCCGAGGTAAAAGCATGTTGAAATGTGAATTATGCTATCAGCACACATATAATAGTGGTACCCGACAGAGGGTAGAGATGTGATTCATTAGAAAAGATAAAGTGCCATGATGTTTGGGTATGGGACCATGATTATGAGGGGGTGACATGTGATATTTCCTTAAATATGGGCTGGCATTTTATATTCCAGAATGAATAGTCATAGCACCAAAGCCAGAAAGGTCAGGAAAGAGGGAAGGCCTTTTCTTATGTTAATGACTTTGTAAAATTGTTGAAAGTAATTTGAAAGAATAGTCTAGGCTAGCCTTTTTATGAAGTTCAGAGAGTTAAGCCCTGACGCTCACTGATGTCATGAATTGACTTAGCTCATATGTATGTAGAATGGAACTCACTATTTACCATCCTTGGGAGCATTGAGAAAGACTGATCCAGTCTGTATGGGTCCTAAATTCAAGGTTATATTTGTATGTAACCTGAATTCAAGGTTATATTTAATTAGAAGAGCTGAGCTTCTTGTCAAACCTCCATATCTAACACTGTAAGGAAATAAGATGAGTGGTAGGCCTGATGTCTGTGGAGATCGACATCAGGTAAAAGGCTGTAGATAAGTGAAAATAGCAAAAGAAATAAAAGGAATTTGCTCTTACTCGTGAGCATTATATAATCTAATTGGGAAGACAAACACAAGGACAAAACCATGAGAACAGTTTCACAGCACAATCTAAATACTGTCCAGTGATATCATAGTCTTTGAATGTGGACAAAGGGTAGGGTGGTGATTTGCATTCAAGAATAATCAAGGTTGGCCAGGTTGAATCAGAGAAGACAGCCTTGAAGGACTGAATCTTAAAAAAAAAATCAGAAATTCATTGACAAGTCAATTTTTTAAAATTGACATTTGAAGCAGGGATCTCATGAGCGAAATGATTGGAACTCTGATACTTAGCTGTCTTTCCTTGAATTCCAGAATGAATCTTCATGAGCAAAAATCGTTGCTTCACTTTTATTAGTACTTCTTAAGTATGCTAGATTTTCCTTTCCTGAAGGCTGACATCTGTCTAACACTTGAGTTGTGAAAACGTGTTTTGGATAGGCTGCCATTACAACACAGAGCTCTAATTATGATAAAAACTTGCAAGGAAATTCAAGATCCCATACAGACAAACCCCTCACCCCAATGTGTGGATAACTGACTTGCAGGGTGTGGACTTTGGGAGGGATTCTGAGGCAGTGCTCTTTGGACTGGGTGTGTGTGTGGGGTTAAACCTTGGAGCTCTCTGGGCAAGAATCTAGAGACTCTTGCCACACATTTTAGACAACAGGACATCACGCTGGATCGCCGTGCCTACTTTGTGTGTATATGGTGGAGACCAACAATTTGCAATGGTAAACATCTGAGGTGACATGTTGAAGGGCAAGTGCTGCTGCAGGTGGAGGGGGAAGGCATGCATGCCTTCTGAGGGCATGTGGAGGGAGGCTGAGAAAATGTGACAGTGCCCCTTTTTACCTGAGCCTGGCACACTGAAATATCACATAAGTGATGCATAGCATTTAATGAGTCGGGACTGAAAACTTTAATTAGCTTGTAGGGCTTTTATTATTTTATTTTTTTGTTCATTATATTTTCTGCTTAGTCTCTGTGGATGTTCTGCATTTTCATCATCAAATGACTGACTGGCTATTTTTGTCAAACAAGAAGCCTGAAACCATCAAGTCTGAGTGTGGAGACAGTCTGCCCGCTCTGTCAACAGGATGAAAGTGAGTCTCGGGCTTTTTTAATTACAAGGATAACATGTTCGCTCATCTAATAATGAAGATGGTTAGCAATTTTAAATTTTAATAATCAATTACTGAAAGTAATTCTCCATTAAACCACAAGAGAGCCATTAAATCTCAAAAGATGGAACATGCTGTATGTAACAGTAGCAAATTTTCTATTTTTAAATATCATTAGGGAATATCTGATTGTTTCATTTCTCTGCATTTCTTTTACCTTTTTCTTCATGCAGACCATCTCATTTTCCGCAGGAAGACAGCACATGATCTTATAAATAATAAAAGAAAACCCTTGCAAGACTTCATCCAGGGGTGTGAAATATGTGCTAAGAATGTAATTTATTTCAGTCTGGCATATTTTGACTGAATAATAAGGAAGGTGACTAATTAATATTATACTATGCTGTGGGCAAGGCAGCGCAGTGGGCCAGTCCACGCTCCCTTCACCTCTGGAGACCTGCATCCAAGCCTTAGAGGGGTCCCCACTGCTGAGCAGGGTTTGGGGGAGGGGAGAGGGAGGATTCAGATGTCTTTTCCTGGCTGGGGAGACCTTGTCCACATTCTAAAACCACCCTGAACATCAACCTCTCCTCTGAAGTGACGAGGGAAAAGACAAATGACTGCTAGTTGGTGATGGCAACGTGGCAGACTCGTATGTCAGGGGAAGAAACACTGATACAGCTTGTGCTGCCCAAGCTCTAGCCCGGCTTAGCCAGCTCAGTTCCATTCCACTTAAATACACAGAATAAGAGGTTTGTGTGTGTGTGTGTGTGTGTGTGTGTGTGTGTGTGTGTGTGTGTCTCTGTGTGTGTGTGTGTTCAGGTAGGATGGTGCACAGGGGTGGTCAGAAAACAGTAAATGATTTTGAGTCAAATTAGCAAGTCTCCATTAGAAGCAGCTGATGCCACGTCTGCAGTATCCAAATCCATGACATTTGATTGGCTTCCAAACAAGGGGAAGGTCTTCATGGCACCAGTGGTACTACCCTCAGTGCCCATTCACTCAACATCTGGGCAACACGGCCAGTTGAGAGGTTCTTCTCATCTTATCCTTTATCTTTTTTTTTTTAATTGGGAGTATGCCTGTGATTCTGAATTGAGCTGACCTTTCCAGTGAGCAGTCCATTGCTTCCCTGAGAAGGGATTAAAGCAGACACTATGCCAAGCCAGGCAGAGTAGGTGAGGGTGAGGATGGGCAGTAGGAGTAGCTAAGGGAGATGCTATAGGTAATTAAGATGTGGCTCACTGACTCTTCTTTGCAGGAAATTTCAAGTTTCTGGAGACTGTAGGGTTCCCATTTCTCTCTCATTCCATTATTTGGAATTTAATCATCATTAGAATTTTCACCAGAGAGAAGATGGTTTGGTGGATATAAGAGACCTATACTGGCTGGGCATGGTGGCGCACGCTAGTAATCCCAGTACTTTGGGAGGCAGAGACCGGAGGATCCAGGTTCGCAGCCAGCCTCAGCTCTCTCTGTCTCTGTCTTTCTCTCTCTCTCTCTCTCTCCCTCTCTCTCTCTCTCTCTCTCTCTCTCTTTCTCTCTCTGTCTCTCTCCCTCTCTCTCTCTCTCTACTTAGTGAGGCCCTCTGCAACTTTGTGAGACCCAGTTTCAAAATAAAGTATAAAAAATAGGGCCGAGGGTGTAGCGCGGAGGTAGAACGCCCCTGGGTTCAATCCCTGGTACCGAAAAAAAAAAAAAGAGACCTATACTGAACACTGGGTACTGTTTTATCTTGTGGGTATATCTGAGAAATGACTTTGTGAGGGAGGCTAAGGAGAAACAACTATTTGTTAAAGTTTAGGTTCCGATGTGGGATTGAATTATAGGTTATGATGACTAGTCCATGTTCTAGCATCTACGATTGGTGACATGTTTCAACTGGGGCAGAAAGACCCATGACCTCAGGATTACAGATTTCAAGAGGCAGAAATCCTCTGGCAATAACATCTGTAAGTGCTGTGGGGGTCAAAATGCTCATCAGTGGGCTTGGTTCTACTTGATATCTAGAACATTCTTGCAGGTTCTTCTCCATCCCATTTTCTATAGATACAAATCTGGTTCCTCGATACGATATATAATAGGAAGTATTGCTTCCTTTATTTCAAATCTATACTTAGAGCCAAATTCTAACTTCTGATGCTGTAGTTTAGCAAAGCTGCTATTTTAGAGATGTGTGTGTTACTTCTGTAATGGGTGTAAAAATAAGGTGACCCAGGGCATGGAGAATCTAGCTTCATGCTGACTGCTGGCTCGGTTTAGACTCCTTTAGATTGGTCCCTGTGGTGTGTGCAGGTACCTCGGAAACAGGCACTCGGCCTCAGCTCTGTGGTGTGGAGGACAGGCTGTGAATCTCCTCCTCCAGGAATCTTATTACTCCACAGTGGGAGAGAGTCCACACTTAGTGACTTCCCTATGGAATATTGGATACTCTGCAGACAGTCTGAGGGGAAGGGCAGTGCCAAATCCCCTTTTTCTCCCCAGTGGTGTTTGGGTTGTTCCCCAGAGGTGGAAAAAGTCCTCCATGACATCACTGAAGAAAGGGTTCTATTTCACAGAGAAGATGGAAAAGCCTGCTGGGGGGGGGGGGGCTCCAAGGAATCCTTCACTGCTTGCTAAAAAGCAGAGAACAGAATAAGGGCAAATCCTTGCGGGGGGGGGGCATGCTCTAACACCCAGTAGTGGAATGGAGAGGCAATTGGGTAACCTTTCTAAGAAGGCTCATGGTTAGAATCATAGAGAGTTAGAGAAAGAGCTAGGAAAACTCTAGGTGTAGGCACCCAGCTTGCTGGTTTAAATTTGAATGACATATGAAGATTAAAGAGGTAGAGAACAGCCCTACCTACACCAATATAGAGGACCTTGGATCCACAGCACGGGGTTTGCCGCATTATGGAATTGTGCATAGTGAGGCACATGATTTTACAATGAGGTGCAAAATAGCAACACTCTGAGGATGTGGAAAGGGCGTGGGTTTTGGAGTTGGACTGTGTTATGTTTGAGTGCAGACTCAGCTACTTCTTACCGCTGTGGTCTTATGCAGTTTACTTATTCTTTCAGCCTCATTTTTCCCGCCTCATCTGTAAATAAAGATAAAAATAGGGCAGGGCTTCTCAACCTCCACACTGTTGACATGTTGGATGGGATAATTCTTTGTTGTGGGGGCTGTCATGTGCACTGAAGGGTGTGGAGCAGCATCTGACCTGTACCCCTTAGATGCCATGAGCACGACCCCTCCCCCAAGTTCTGACAACCCCAGATGATTTCAGACATTGCCCAGTGTCCCCTGGGAGCAAAGTGGTCTTAGTTGAAAACCATTACAATAATGTTAAGTTAGGAATAATGAGGTTCTACGTAAAGCATTCAGCATTGTATCTGGTATGTACCAATTGCTCCATGGGTAATTATATATTATTTTTGCTCATTGATAAGAATATGAGCAGTAATTTTATTAGATATTAAATAAGGTCCATATCAGAGGATGCCAATCACTCTCTCGTCCATATGTGAATACTCTTAATTCAGTTTCAACCAGCTCTTCTGTATTTGCTTTAAACATGGGGAAGTGGGTTAAAAAAAGACATTGTTTTTGTGTGTTCTCATTCTTAGTTCATGTGCACTATGCAGATACGCTCACAGTTCACCTGGTAGAGGTTTGCACAATAGCAGCTGCATGATTAATTGATTAAACACTGCAGTGTTCATAGCATATTCTGGGAGAACAATTACAAGTTCCCCAATGTAATAGATGTCTTGATGTTGCCTAGCTGTCCACACTATTCTTATTTAGAAAGACATCTATGACATTTATGTGTGGGCTTACATTAAAAATTCCTTTATATTGTTTCTGAACCGTAGAATATTTACTAGTTTTGTTGACATAATCTAAATAGGAAGGATGATATTCATTTCTGTTTATCATGCACATTAATGTCTTATCTTGTTTCCTATTATTTGATAGCACATTCCATAACACAATCACTCAAAATGCAATTCTAGCTTCTCCTTGCATTCAGTGATTAAAAAAGCAAGCCGCAATACATGATCCACTCAGTTTGGCTTCACATTAGACTCCCACCAATTCTTCAGTGAAGTAAACTTCAGGCTACTAATAAGAATAGGCATGACTAACCAAGGTAATTTCTCCCTGCATTAATCTTAAACTCTTTAAGAGTCATCAAGGTTTTATTTCTTTGGTTCCAGATTAAACTGTTGAATTTTGCAGAAAGCATTAAGAGTTACACAAGGGAGATTAAATTAAAGCAAAACACACAAATGCAATTAAGACAACATTAAAGAGATTGGAAGAAAATGTGTATTTTAAGCTCTAAAATCTAAAGATACACACACACACACACACACACACACACACACACACACAAGTATGTACTGTGTGTTTATTCTAAAGATTTTTGCTAAGAAGAACAACTTGCTTTGGAAATGCTTAGATTGTATTGTTTGATCGCATATATTAAGAGTGAAACTCAGAGTAACTTATGAAACACCTCTCTGACAGACATTTTAGGCAAACACTGGGCAAAAAGTATAGCCAGTATTAGGATTTTTGTTTTCTGAATTATAAAAGCAATTTGAAGAACCAAATAGAAATGAGTTTGTCTTCATTTCATTTTAATCTGTGTTTCGTGATCTTCAAGGAAATCTATCACAGTTACCCTCCCTCAACTTTTTAGCTCTTGCTTCCTCTGTACCTTTATTAACTCCAAATATAAAGTTTTGCGCTCCCTACATTTTCTCTTTGGACATCTAATTTCATCACTTTATATTCTGGATGAAAACTCATCCTTCCAACCCTCTTTCATAATCATACCCATGCATATTGCTTATGTCTTTATTTTTTATTTTTGGCACTGGGGATTGAACCCAGGGGCATTCTACCTCTGAGCTACACCCCCAGCCCTATTTTTTTATTCTTTATTTTGTAACAGGGTCTCACTAAGTTGCAGAGGACCTCACTACGTAGCTGAGGCTGGCTGCGAACCTGGATCCTCCAGTCTCAGCCTCCCAAATACCGGGATTACAAGCATGCGCCACCACCCCTGGCTTGCTTATGTCTTTATTCCAAACTTCTCCTTACTTAGGTGAAATTTTAATACATTATTTTACTGGTATGTATATTACTTAGCAATTTTATGCTGATTGCATATGTTTTGTATCTTTCCAAAGTAGATTGTTATGGAAAAAATAGACTGTCTTTGACTTTTATTTATTTATCTTAATGTACCTAACACAGTGTTTTGACTATAGTAGATATATGTTGGATGAATTGTCATGTATTATATTGAACTATTTTGAAGTAAGGTTACATGAAGGACTTTTTACTTAGTTGGTTAAAATTATATTATGTATCTATATAATAACTAATAACAACGCCGGGCGTGGTGGCGCACGCTTGTAATCCCAGTACTTTGGGAGGCGGAGACCGGAGGATCCGGGTTCGCGGCCAGCCTCAGCTCTCTTTCTCTCTCTCTCTCTCTAATTAGTGAGGCCCTCTGCAACTTCATGAGACCCGGTTTCAAAATAAAGTATAAAAAATAGGGCCGGGGGTGTAGCGCGGAGGTAGAACGCCCCTGGGTTCAATCCCCGGTACCGCAAAAAAAAAAAAAAGAGAATAACTAATAACAATACCAGTAATACCATTTATGTAGAATAGTGCCGTTGTTTAATGCAGTTTAATTCTCATTTTGCAGACAAACTGAATGGATAAATGATGAAGTTGGTGTAAACTCAGTGATCAAGCAGAAGTGCACATGATATTTATTCCCCACCCAAATTTTTCACCTCTGAGTGCTCCTCTTCCCCCATTAAATATTGCCAATAAAATACATTAGTATAATATAAACATAATGATATGAGGACATATTAGATTTCCACAGGGGGGCATTATATAGCATGCTGGAGAGAAGTTCATGCTTTAGAGACATGCAAATGGGGGTCAATGTCTGGCTTCACCATTCTTTAGCTGGGAGAATTCAGATGAGTAACAAACCCTATAAGCTTTGTTTATTCATCTGTAAAATGGGAACAACAATAAGTACTACATCAAAGTACTTAACACATTTGATATATTTTGCATGACATATAACAACTGCTAGTAAATGCTACCTGTAATTATCAGCACTCTAGAGCCTTTAAAGTTTAAAAGTTTTAACTATGCTAATTTAATGTAATTTATAGATATGATAGATAGATAGCAGTCCATATATTTTATAGTACACTTTCAGAAATGTATATCCTTCTACTCTACCTTGTCAAAGTCCCCAGAAAAAATTTCTTTTAATAATTTTTTTATAAATTACTTAGAGAAGAAAATCCTTTTGAGCTTTCAGTTTAGATAATTTTGATGTTATATTTTTGTTTTCGTTTTCAGAAGAATTCTCGGATCCTCATTTTAAAAATAGCTGTCAACATCCTTAAAAATCGCTTTATACCTTTAGTCATATAGCTCCTTGAAGAGCTTTTTTCTTTTAGAAAGTGAAATGATGAAAAATAATACTGAGGAGAACTGCTTATTTTATTCTTATGTAGCACAATTTTTAAGCTATTTCTTTTAAAACTATAGTTTGAATAGATATAAAATTCATATGAGGACAAAATTGGAGATTTCTTTTATTCTATACCTTTTTGTTTTTATTTCAACATTTACCTTTTTTCACAAATGATTGAAGAAAATAAATTTCTGGAAAATGAGTTATAAACATTAATTTTAAAAAACATTTCCTATTATCTAAAATTAAACTAGCACAAATGCCTTTCCTTGGTCAGAAGCAGGTTTGAAGTATGGCTGTACAGGGCAAACTCCAAGTACCTCCTCTACATAAATTAATCTCCCAAAGGAAAATGCATTACGCTTATAATTGAAGTTATCATTTCTAATACCACCATTAATGCTGATTGAATCTTAAATTTGTGTTGGGATCATTTATTTGAAGACACTATATCTCTTAAAAATTCATGTCAAGTACAGCCTATAAAGGTTAATCTATAGTCTTGAAGCTATTTCTTAGGCTCTGGCAACTTGAAGAAGGTCAGATTATGAATCTATGCAAAAATAAAAGCCTATATTTTATGGGTTGAGAGAGATACCTATTTTACAGAAAGATAAGGTTTGACTACTTAGCTTAAGGGTTTTGTTTTTGAATTTTGGAATAATTGATAGATCTGTTAACAATATCCACCTTTAAAAAAACTCATTTTCATTTTGTTAAATCAGAATTTAGATTTTAAAGCATTTCCTCTACTCTATGCATGGGGAGGTCTTGGAATAGGAACCTTCTCTGATCAATCCATTTCTTTGCATTCTTTTCCCTGTTTCTTTCACCTCTTTTCCTACATAGAAAATTCACATTACGATCTACCTAGTTGCTCTATTGAGAGACTTTAGGGGAGGGTCATTCTTTTTGTTTTTGTTTTGTTTTTTGGTACTGGGGGTTGAACCCACCTCTGAGCTACATCCTCAGATCTTTTTTGTTGTTGTTGTTTGCTTGTTTACTTTTTATTTTGAAACAGGGTCTCACTGAGTTGCTGAATGCCTCACTGAGCTGTTGAGGCTGACTAGAACCTGCAATCCTCCTGTCTCAGCCTCCCAAGTACTGGTACTACAGGCGTGTGCCACCACAACTGGCTTGGAGAGAGTCACTCTTGATGCCTCCTTTTCTACCTCTTAACCATATCCAATCAATCTTCAAGGAATTACTATCTTCTCCTAAATAGCTATTGAAGGTATAGAAAGCATCCAGAACTGCATGATGTGGCCTCTATTGGTTTCTTCAGTATCACTTTTTGCAACTTTATCCTTGAAATTCTGCTTGTTTTATGTATGTATCTGACCTTTTTGTATGTATTGTTTCTTCTACAAAGACTGTCTTCATTGCCTTTTTGGTTTGCTAAATTCAATTCATCTCGTAGACCTCAACATGGCTAAAACTTTCTTTAACCCCCCAGGTAGTTAGGAGTTCTCTAAGGTGCTCTGTTACATGGTTTTTTTGCTTGTTTGGTACTAGAGATCGAATCCAGGGTGTTCTACTTCTGAGCTATACCCCTAACTCTTTTTATTTTTTGTTTTGAAACAGGATCTCCTTAGGTTGCTGAGAGTCTTGTTAAGTTGCTGAGGCTGGTCTGGAACCTGTGATCCTCCTGTCTCAGCCTCCCAAGCAGAGGGATTATGGAGTGTGCCACCATACCAGGCCTGTGACATGTTTAATTTAATCTTGTGCTTGTTTTTCCATTTTCTCTACTCAATATGCTCCACGAGGGCAAGGGCCATGTCTTTCGTCTGAATCTGGGCTTCTAGTCCCAATGTATGACATGTGCTAATGCATTCTTTGGCAAGTTACTTAATCTCTCAAATTAGCCTCAGTATCTATATATCAAAGATGAGGATAATTTCATAGGGATGGAGTGACTGTAATAGGGGTGTGTGTGTGACTGTGTGTGTGTGTGTGTATGTGTGTTACCAGGAATCGAACCCAGGGGCATTCTACCTC
>PVJS01022126.1:0-30834 GCA_004027185.1 Glis glis
CTCCTCTTCCTCCTCCTCCTCCCCCCTCCTCCTCTTCTTCTTCTTCTTCTTCTTCTTCTTCTTCTTCTTCTTCTTCTCCTTCGTGTGTGTGTGTGTGTGTGTGTGTGTGTGTGTGTGCATGTGTGTGTATGTGTTTTCTGGTACTGGAGATTGAACCCAGGGGCATTCTACCTTGGAGCCACGCCTCCAGCCCTATTTTTTAATTTTTATGTTATTTATTTGTTTATGTATGTATGTATGTATGTATGTATGTACTTATTTATTTATTTATTTATTTATTTATTTATTGTGGTCCTGGGGCTGGAACCCAGGGGCATTCTACCTCTGAGCTGTACCCCACCCCTATTTTATTCTTCTATTTTGAAACAGGGTCTCACTAAATTGTGGAGGCTGGCCACGAACCTGCGATCCTTCTGTCTCAGCCTCCCAAGTACTGAGATTACAAGCATGTGCCACCACACCTATGTTTTTTTTTTTTTTAATAGGGTCTTGCTAGGTTGCTGAGAGTTTCACTAAGTTGCTGAGGCTGGATGCAAACCTACGATCCTCCTGTCTCAGCCTCCTAAGTACTGGGATTACAAGCGTGCACCGATACACCTAGCTCTCTCCACCATCTTCTAAACCCCAGGCCATTCTTAGCTGCCCGGCCCAAAGCAAGAAAGGGTCCTCCAACATCTCAGACTCCTTAGAGAGAACCAATGCTCTGGCTCCGACTGCAGCCCCTCTCTCAAGACGAATGCAGCTCGCGGGTCCAGCAGGGGACAAAGGCCCTGCGTGGACTCCAATCACGACTGAGATTCACCTGGGGCCGGGCTGGGATCCCTCCCCGCAGTGATGATCCTTCGTGATCCCTGCCAGGCCCCACCTGCCTCGGCTCGCTTTGTGAAGCCCATTCAGCTCACTGCATGGGACTTCAAGAACCATTCCCCTCCCTCTAGGTCTGGGTTCAGTGCCAGTCCTGAAGGGGAGGCCCTTGTTTCTGTAATTGAGAAATCTCCTCCCCCACATTGTCATGGGCCCAGACAAAACGATCAGATGGCTGGAGTGCCAGGTTCTCCTCGAGTCATTTCAACACCATCTATTAATACTTCTTTCCTCCCCCACCTCCACCCGCTGCCCACCTGTCCTGGTTTACCAACCAGGCCTCCTGGCACCCAGGAATCACTTTCAACCGCCACCTGGGAACACTGCCCGTGCCAAATCCCACTGTCCCAAGGGAGATGTCTTATGTTGAACCCTAGCTCTAGTCCCTGGTGTGTTCACCGGAGCCCAGAACCAAGCCCTGCTTTCCCCATGAAATAATCAGCGATAGCCGGGCGTGGGGGCGCATGCCTGTCATCCCAGTACTTGGGAGGCTGAGACTGGAGGATCGCAGGTTCACGGCCAGCTGCAGCTACTTAGTGAGACCCTCTGCAACTTAGTGAGACCCTGTTTCAAAATAAAGAATAAAAATAGGGCTGGGGGTATAGCTAGCTTGGAGGTTAGAATGCCCCTGGGAGCCGGGCGTCATGGCGCACGCTTGTAATCCCAGTACTTGGGAGGCGGAGACCGGAGGATCCGGGTTCACAGCCAGCCTCAGCTACTTAGTGAGGCCTCCACAACTTAGTGAGACCCGGTTTCAAAATAAAGTATAAAAAATAGGGCCGGGGGTGTAGCTTGGAGGTAGAATGCCCCTGGGTTCAATCCCCGGTACCGCAAAAAAAAAAAAAGAAAAGAAATAATCAGCTATAGACTTACACCAAAACAAGGTCAACGAGGAGGGACGGAGAGAGAGAAAGATGTGCGCCTGTGTATCTGCGTATTCATTGTTCCTTCTGATAAAAAGCAAAGTCGCTTCCATCCTCTCTCTTGGAGAGTCCCTCATGTCGCGGGCTGAAAGTCCCCTGTGCCAGGGTTCTGCAGGTTTGAATTCTAGGCCCATGGATGAAAGTTTGCTAAGATCCCTTTTCTTTGCACGGAGGATTAAATAGACGGACTTATGCACGGAGGATTAACTAGACGGACTGGGGGGGTGAAAGCACCTAGGGTTGACTGAGGACGCACCGTGTGCCGTGCATCTGCTCAGTATTTGACATGAGTTATCTCCCTGAAATCACAGGATGGGGATGTAGCTCGGTGGTGGAGCACTTGCCTAGCACGCGTGAGGCCCTGGGTTCCATCCTAAGCTATGCAAAAAGAAAAAAAATTTTTTTCTTAAATAAAAATAAGTTTGAGCTGGGTGTGGTGGTGCACAGTTGTCATCCCAGTACTTAGGAGGCTGAGACAGGAGGATCGCAGGGTTGTGGCCAGCCTCAACTACTTAGTGAGGCCCTCCGCAACTTAGTGAGACCCTGTTTCAAAATAAAGAATAAAAAAAATAGGACTGGGAGTGTAGCTCAGAGGTAGAATGCCCCTGGGTTCAATCCTCAGTACCGCAAAATAAATAAATAAATAAAAATAAAAATAAATTTGTCATAGAAACCTCACACCTACCCTAGAAAGAATTTTACTTTCATAACCCCAATTCACAAGTGAGAAAAATGAGGGCCAGTGAGGTTTGTTCATAAGAAGTTCAAGGTTGGCTAGACTTGGTGGTGTAATAATCCCAGTACTTGAGAGGCTGAGATAGGAGGATTGCAGGTTTGAGGCCAGCCTCTGCAACTTAATGAGGATCTCAGCAACTTAATGAGACCCTGTTTCCAAATAAAAAATAAAATAGGCTGGGGGTGTGGCTTGGAGGTAGAATGTCCCTGGGTTCAATCCCCAGAACCAAAAAAGAAGAAGAAAGGAGGAGGAGGAGGAGGAGGAGGAGGAGGCGGCGGAGGAGGAGGAAGTTGGTGTTCAAGGTCATAAACAGAGCCACCATGGACGCGGGGTCTGTCTGGGCTCCCCACTTGCCTGCTCCAGGGCTTCTTCTTCCACACCGTTAGCATTTGGGGCTGGGCAAGTGTTTCTGGTGGTGGTGGCCGCCCTAGGGACTCTGGGCTGTCTACCAGCACCCCGGCTCTCTCTAGGTTCCAGGAGCATGTTCCTGCTGCAACAACCCCAAATGTCCCCAGACCTTGCCAAGTGTCCTCCGGGAGGGGGGAGGCAACATCGCCTCAGGTCAAGAACCACCAGGTGTGCAGGTATGGTGGCATGCACCTGTCATCCCAGTGACTCAGGAGGCTGAGGCAGGAGGATTGCCAAGTTCAAGGCTAGAGGCTAGCCTGGGCAACTTAACAAGAGTCTGTCTCAAAATAAAATAAAAAGGTCCAGGGCTGTAGCTGAGTGTTGGAGAATTTGTCTAGTGTCATGTCTGAAGTCCTCAGTTCAATCCTCAGTACCGGAAGTGGGGGGTGCTGGGTTAACCTTTCTGGTGTCTCTGAACTCTTTGTGCAAGTTGGGACTGGCTTTTGGGGACCCTTTGTGGACGGTAGGGGCCTCTTGGGAGGCCACCCTTCTGCTGACCACTGGACCACCATAGCCTGCTGTCCGTCCATCCATCCATCCATCCATCCATCCAGGCAGAAGTTTCCAGCCTGGGATCTGTCACCCTGCCTACAGTTAGCAAGAAGCTGGTGTGTGCGCCCAAGTGGCCTAGGGAGGTTACAGAGATGAACAAGACCCAGCCCCTATCACCTACCGGAGCAGAGGTTACAAGACATAAACCAAAGCCAAATCTAGCCTGTGGGGTGTCTCCCTGATCCTGCGAAATGTTTCTAAGAAACCGAATTGGCCACCCATGTCTACGGTTTTGAAGCTTGCTTTATTTATTTATTTATTTTCTTTGTGAAGTACTGGGGATTGAACCCAGGGGCATTCTACCTCTGAACTACATCCCCAGCCCTATTTTTTATTCTTTATTTTGAAACAGGGTCTCACTAAGTTGCAGAGGGCCTCATTCACTAAGTAGCTGAGGCTGGCTGCGAACCCGGATCCTCCGGTCTCAGCCTCCCAAGTACTGGGATTACAAGCGTGCACCATCATGCCCGGCTTATTTATTTATTTTACTGGGGATGGAGCCCAGGGACATTCTACCTCCGAGCTACACCCCCCCAGCTCTATTTATTATTCTTTATTTTGAAACAGGGTCTCGCTAAGTTGCGGAGGGTCTCACTAAGTAGCTGAGGCTGGCCGCGAACCTGCGATTCTCCGGTCTCAACCTCCCAAGTACTGGGATGACAAGCGTGCACCACCATGCCCGGCATATTTTTAAATTAAAAGAACTCCAAGCACATGGCTTGTGTTGTAAAATCAGAAAACCTGGCTGTCGTCAAGCACGGGGCATCTTTGCCCAAGGTCACTAGCGGCCTGTGCTTGGCCAGCCTTCCTATGAAGCTGCCCTGCAAGGCCCCATCCTGAGCAGAGGCTCCTGCAGGCTGGCAGTGACCTGCGTGGGGTTCTGGGGTCCACACGGGTGCCCAGGAGTCCCTGCAGATGGCTCAGAGCTCAAGCTTACACGGCATGACACTTGAGGGCAGAGGGGAGGGCTCCCTAGCAGAGGGACGTGGAGCGGGGCCAGAGAGCAGGGGCGGGGGCAAGCTGGGGTTCAGAGGGGAAGATGCCCCATGGGGAATGGTCACCCACTATGGACAGCAGACACAGATCAGCTCTGTGTCCAGAAAGGGGGCAGTGGAGGGCAGTTGGCCATTGGGAAGAGAAGTGGTCCCCGTCCTTGTGGCACCCAGTCTGGGTCAGGACCCAGCACGGGTACCCAGAGAGCAGAGCCCCAGAACCTTCTCACATCAAGGCTGAGCACAAGCGTCTAGAGCAGATCAGAGCAAGGAGGGGAGGCGGGAGGGAAGTCAGACTCTCAGGGTTACTTGTTTAGGTTTTACCATGTTTCCTTCTCCAATGGAAGCATTCAAATAGAGACTGAATCAGTCGGGCGTGGTGGCGCACGCTTGTCATCCCAGTACTTGGGAGGCCGAGACAGGAGGATCGCAGGTTCACGGCAGCCTCAGCTACTTAGTGAGGCCTCTGCAACTTAGTGAGACCCTGTTTCAAAATAAGAATAAAAAACAGGGCTGGGGGTGTAGCTTGGAGGTAGAATGCCCCTGGGTTCAATCCCCAGTACCACCAAAAAAAAAAAAAAAAACCAAATAGACTGAATCATTTAACAAAATCCAATCCCACCTGGTACCGTGGGTTCACCCATGGCCAGTGTTGTCAACTTGTCCGGTGGTGTCCCAAAACAAATCCCAGACATCCTTTGGCTTCAATTTTCAAACTCTGTTGGGGAGACAGCCCCGCTCCCCGCTTCCCCTCCCCTGTGCTGGCCAGAGCGGAGCGTTCCCTCCCAGGTGGGCACAGTCTCTGTCTCCCAGGCTTCCTGGCAGGATGTTGGTGAGTAGTTAATTGCTCGTCCTCCCTAAACCTCAGCTTCCTGGTTTGGGAAAGGGAGACCGTATCAACACCTATCTCACAGGATGGGTTAACGGACTGGAAAGGAAAAGAAGATTCTTTGTGCCTGGCACATCAGAGCCCTGGGAACCAGGGCCTGTGTCCACAGCAGGTGTGTACGTACATACAGGTATACCAGACAGCCACCCGGAATGGCGTGGGGGACACAGGGACAGTTCCTCTTTGTCTGGGTTTCTTCGTTTTGGTTAGCAGGGCAGCCTCAGGCGCTGGGAGCCCAGGCTTGAAACCTGGCTCTGGGGTTTTCCCTCTTCATGCTCCGAGTTCCTTACCTGCTGGATCGAATAAGAAGAACACCATCGGCAGACGTCACTGTCCCCGGGAGGCCCCTGGATCTTGGGTGTCTTGTTCAGCGAGCTGAATTCCTCTTTCAGTAACTGCTCTAAAATTGTCTACTGTGTGTGTGTGTCTGTGTGTCTGTGTGTTGTGTGATTGATCCAGGGGCATTCTATCTCTGAGCTACATCCTCAGCTCCTTTTTTTTTTTTTTTTTTTTTGGTGGTACTGGGGATTGAATCCAGGGGCATTCTACCTCCGGGCTACACCTCCAGCCCTATTTTTTATTCTTTATTTTTTTATTTATTTTTATTTTTATTTTTGGCACTGGGGATTGAACTCAGGGGCATTCTACCTCTGAGCTCCACCCCCAGCCCTATTTTATTTCTTTATTTGGAAACAGGATCTCACTAAGTTGCAGAGGACCTCACTAAGTAGCTGAGGCTGGTCATGAACCCAGATCCTCCAGTCTCAGCCTCCCAAGTTCTGGGATTACAAGTGTGCGCCACCACGCCCTGCTTTTCTTTATTTTGAAACAGGGTCTCCCTAAGTTGTAGAGGGCCTTACTAAGTAGCTGAGGCTGGCCACAAACCCGGATCTTCCCGTCTCAACCTCCCAAGTACTGGGATTACAAGCCCAGCTTCCCAGCCTCTTTTAATTTTGTCTTTTGACATAAGGTTTTGCTAAGTTGCCAAGGCTGGCTTTGAACTTTTGGTCATCCCCATGCCTCAGCCTCATGAGTAGCTGGGATTAAAGGTGGTGTCTATTTTTATTAAGGTTGATAATATGTCAGGCCCATGTGTGGAGATAATCCAGGGGCTAAAGGTGAGGAAGGACTCCCAGGAGCTCCAGTGTCCGAGGAAAGTACTAGGAACAGAACGTGAGGGACTCGTTGGCCATGGCCCAGTGCAGGTAACCTTGTAAGACGAGGACAATTCATGTCCTCCAGAGACAGAGTCCTCCAGGCAAAGCAAGTCCACGGGACTCTCGACTGTTGCAGGAGAATTATTCACTGGTCTGGCTCATTTGTAAACATGATCATGTTAGTTTCTATAAACAGGCTTGGTTCTACCAGCCTAGGGGCCTGATGCTTCCAGCTTGGAAGCTGGCCGAGAAGAAATGGGCAGTAAAGCGTTTCATAAAATGGCTTTGGGAATCAAGGGGCTAGTTTCACATCAAGAGAAGACAGAGTGGGCGCTGGGCCCGAGTGCCACACGTACCATTCGGTGATGCCAGGGTGGCTGTGAAATAAATATTTACAAGAGTCTTAAGGAGAAGTATTGCCAAGTGCTTCTGTGGTCTAATGACATAGGAAAGTAAAAGGCAGAGTTCGAGTTAATAATAAATAATGTGTAATGACAGGCCATTGCTGCCCTGCCTGGAGGGTGAATCTGGGCTAAGATCCACAGTGGAAGGACCTGAGGGGCCCCGCTCCAAGGATTCTGCCTGCTGCTGCCCTGGGTCCTCAGGCCTCAAGGGAAGACCTTGTTTCAAGTCTACCATTTTCTAGGTGAAGGTGGAACACAGGGTTGTCTTTTTATTATCATTTCAATTTCACAACTAGGCAGGAGGATCGCAGCTGGCTATTGGCAAGAGTCCCACACAGTCTTCAAAGTCAGAGGTAAGGTTGTAGCCAGATATGGTGGTGCACACCTGTCATCTCAGTACTTGGGAGGTTGAGACAGGAAATTCTCAGTTTCGAGGCCAGCCTCAGCAGTTTAGCGAGACCCTCAGCAACTTAGTGAGACCCGGTTTCAGAATAAAAAATAAAACAGAGCTGGGGGTGTAGCTCAGAGTCAATCCCCAGTACTGCAAAAACAAAACAAAACCCCAGTAATGTGTCAAAAAATACAGTGAATATTAACATCAGTCATCGTGAAGAACTGTGAAGGGTCTGAGCTGTCTCCTGACTTGCAAGCTAACAAATATGTTTGTTACAGTGTCATGAATACAGGCAGAAGACAGGAGACGCCAGGGTCGGAGACAAAGACTCCCCCTCCCAGCACAGCAGGCAGCGTGAGATTTCAGCTGGTGTCTGCTCCTCTTCCCCCAAGACTCACGGGTGTCAGAGCGACGTGGGTGGTTGCTACATGCACAAGAATGTGTATCACAGCCGAGGCGGCTGGAGCCCCGGTGTTTGATGTGCTCCACGGAGGAGACCTGCCCACCCTCTGCTGTTGAGCGAAGCTGTCGCTGGCCAGCCACATCCACTCTCCAGGACTCTTCACTCGCAGCATCCTTGGGAAGGTCGTCCGGAGCAGCGCTGTGGTGCCTCTGCTCATGAGAGGTGTGGAGACGCGGAAGCCCGTGGAAAGTCTCCCCAGGAGCTGCTACGGGTGGCAGAAGTTTGACAGGAGGAGGTCACAGGGTTCTGGGCGCCACGTGCCAATGGCAAAACTTCCCAGGGATTGCGTACCAGACTGGGGACATGGATTTCCTCAATCCCCAGGAGGTGGGGATACCCCCGCCCTATATGCAAAAGAGGAAATTGAGACCTCAAACTAGTTGACTTGCCCTGGGCAGCAACAGCAGCAGCAGCAGCCAGGACTTGAACCCAAGACTGCTGACCGACAAGTCAAAGGTGTGCAATAGAGCCAGTGATTTAGAAAATTCCAGCTGCGTGTGGTGGTGCACACCTGTCATCCCAGTACTTGGGAGGCTGAGACAGGAAGATCGCAGGTTCCTGACCAGCCTCAGCAACTTAGTGAGACCCTGTTTCAAAATAAAGAATAAAATAGGGCTGGGGGTGTAGCTCGGAGGTAGAATGCCCCTGGGTTCCATCCCCAGTACCACAAAAAAAGAGAGAAAGAAAAAGAAAGAAGGAAGGAAGGAAGGAAGGAAGGAAGGAAGGAAGGAAGGAAGGAGACCTTTGGAAGCTGGGAGGAGCTTTTCCTGGGAGAGATTTGGCCCGCTTGGCCTTGGCTGTTTTAACCGCGCTGCAAGGATAGGGTCTTACATAATCTCTACCATCTCCTAGAGAGGCAGGAATGGCTGCTGGGGAGGGGTGAGGGCAGTTGGGAAGGATGGAGACTGTAACGTGAGTCAGGCCTGAGTACGAATCCCAGTGTCGTCGCCTTGTGCTAGCAGTGTGGCCCCAGCCTCAGTTTCTCCACCTGCACGGTAGAGCTAATGACGCTGCCAACCGCACAAAGATGTTGAGAACACTTGGCCATAAGCAGGTCCCCCACAGAGAGGTACTTATTCTTTCTTCAAAAAGCTTTTACCAAGCACTTGTTAGGTGCCAGGGACGGTTCTGGTGCTGGGGCCACCACGGGGAGACCAGCCGTCCAAAGTCCTCACCCCGCAAAGCTGGCATTGTAGTGGGCGAGGCAGACCACCCAGGCTCCTGGCATAGGAGAAATGCCGTGTGATTGTTAGCCATGGGGAGAAACAGGCTGCCTGGGGGACCCCTCCTCTGGCCCATGGGGTGACTGCAGGACAAGGAGGCATAAACTGGTTTGAGACCCCAAAATGCATGTGACAAGAAGTGTCCAATGTCTAAGAACAGCCCAGTGGTGACTGGGGACATTCACATACTGCTCCTTTCTGAGGCTCCGGGCTCCACCTCCTGGGAGGGGGCAGGGAGACTCCCCCGCGTCTCTCAGAAAACAGTTTTGGGTAACTCGGCCCGGGGCTCGTGGGCCGGAGCGCGTGTACTGCCAAGGCGCTGCTGCCCCGGGCCGCCCTTTCACCCCAGTTTTCTCAACCAGCTTCTCTTCTCAGGAGCTCTGCGGGGCCAGGCCCTCTGCACCACCTGGCCGGCCGGCCGATGGAGCGCCTCTGACAGTTCTCCCACCTCGGGGCTTCGGCCCTCGAAGGCGGGGATGGGCCTGAGAGTCGTGGTTCCAGGAAAGGGGGGGGAAGAGAGAGAGAGAGAGAGAGAGAGAGAGAGAGAGAATGAGAGAAAGAGAGAGACTTTTGGATTCATCCGCAACTGCTTTCATTCGCCACATGAATAAATACTTTGCGAGCATCTATTAGGTCCCACTTGTGTAGAGTTATAGGGTGGCCACCAACCTGGTAGAGAACACAATCATGATCCACTTTTTATTTTATTTTATTTTATTTTTTGCGGTACTGGGGATTGAACCCAGGGACATTCTACCTCTGAGCTACATCCCCAGCCCTATTTTTTCAAATTCTTTATTTTGAAACAGGGTCTCACTAAGTTGCAGAGGGCCTCACTAAGTAGCTGAGGCTGGCCTTGAACCTGGATCCTCCTGTCTCAGTCTCCCAAGTACCGGGATGACAAGCATGCGCCACCACACCCACTTTAGAATGAGGAAAATATTGTTCATAACGTCCTCTCTGTGGGTCATGAAATACAAACCTGGACTCTGGTGTGTGTGTGTGTGTGTGTGTGTGTGTGTGTGTGTGTGTGTGTGACGTGCACACGCAGCTCAACAGGTTTCAAGACAGAAGAGAACAAAGAACTCACCTGCGCCACCTGGCGGTGACACTCGCCACTACCGCAACCACTTGACGCCCTTCCGCCCCCTACTCACTGGAAGCACAGGGTGCAGGTGTCGGGTTTTGTTTTTGTTCTTTTATATACTTTTATTGGTGCATTATAGTCTCACATCATAATATAGTTCATAGTGATAGTGACATACATGCCACACAGCACTTGGCGGGCTTTTCCCGGCTCCCTCTTCCTCCCCCCTTCCCCATACAGGCTATTGAGGTTGACATTGGTATTCTGACATAGGTACATAATGTCACTGGAAGTGATTCCTTCATTGATCCTCCCTCCCCCCGCTTACCCTATACCCCCTCTGCCACTCCACTGGGGTTTCTCCTCCAATATCTGAAGCCCTTCTTGTATCCGGATGACTCCCTAGCTTCTGCATATGAGAGAAAACATAAGACCCTTCACTTTCCATGACCGGCTAATCTCACTTAACATCATGTTCTCCAGGTCCATCCATTTTCCTGCAAATGACATCATATTGTTCTTCTTTACTGCTGAGTCGAATTCCATTGTGTGTCTATCCCATCATTGTGTAATCCAATCTGTGGATGGACACCTGGGTTGTTCCATAATTTGGCTATTGTGACTTGCGCCGCTATAGACATGGCTATGCATATATTGAGGAGGGTTGCTAATGCTTGTCTGGGCCCCGGGGGTCTGGGTGAGGCCAGAGGAGACTACTCAGAATCAACTTGGCCTTCACAGCCTGGGGTGTCTGGCCGCTGCTCCTGGGAAGGCCAGGGGCTCTGTCTCAGCCCAGCAGAGCTGAGGTAGCCCCAGGCGGCCATTGCAGAATGCCTGTCCAGGGTGCCCTGGCTTGGGTTTCTCATTTCCCAAGTCTCAGCAGGGCCTCAGCTGTGTGGAGCGCCCCTTCTCCTCAGAGATCCAACAGCTGAGGGTTCCCTGATGCTGTGAAAAGGGTCAGTACGAGATTGGGGAAAATCACCTGCACTAGGTGAGGAGAATCCCCAGCACCCTATCTCCAATAGCCCCCACTTCAGGAGCACACCTGAAATCCCAGAACTTGGGAGGCTGAGACAGGAGGATTGCAGGTTCAAGGCCAGCCTCAAAAATTTAGTGAGGCCCTCGGCAACTTAGCGAGACTGTTTCAAAATTAAAAAAAAAAATAAAAAGGGCTGGGAGCGTATCTTGGTAGAATGCTCCTGTGTTCCATCTCCAGTACCAAAAAAAAGTAATAATTTGTTTTTGCAATTACTGCTCCAAGATTTTTTTTTTTTTTTTTTTTTTTTGCGGTACAGGGGCATTCTACCTCCGAGCTACACTCCCAGCCCTATTTTTTATTCTTTATCTTGAAACAGGGTCTCACTAAGTTGCAGAGGGCCTCACTAAGTAGCTGAGGCTGGTCACGAACCTGCGATCCTCCTGTCTCAGCCTCCCAAGTACTGGGATGACAACTGTGCAGCACCACGCCCAGCTCTCCAAGGATTCTTTCTAGACTTCTTTTCCCTAATTGCCCCCTGTATGAAATTTTAATAGCACAGCTACGTTACACATCTCCTATATATTGTAGGTATACCTGTGCTTGGTCCATAAGCAGGGGAAGCCTTTCTCCCGCACTGCCCCCCGCAGCAGCCTTCTCTCCACTGAGGATGCAGATGTGTGGAGCATCCGCAACAGCACGTTGAGAGTCTCCAACTAACAGCCTCAGACTCCCGGAAGAACCCTCTTAAAGAACCAGTTTCTTAGCGGGGTGTGGTGGTACACGCCTGTAATCCCAGTACTTGGGAGGCTGAGACAGGAGGATCACAGGTTCGTGGCCAGCCTCAGCTACTTAGTGAGAACCTGTGCAACTTAGTAAGACCCTGTATCAAACTAAAATAAAATAGGGCTGGGAGTGTAGTTCAGAGGTAGAATGCCCCTGGGTTCCATCCCCAGTACCACCACCACCACCACCACCACCAACAACAACAAAAACAGGTTCTTGACCTTGACCCAGATCCATTGATTTGGAACCACCAGGGGAATGACCCGGGATACTGCGTTGTGACAGGGGCCCCGCGATTCCAAATATCAGATCTGTTTTAGAGACGATGATGCGCTTGCGGGCATTCAAAACATGTGACTGCACGTTGGACTCACCCGAAAGCTTCTAAATTCTATCGATGTTCCGTTCCCTCCGCAGAGAGCTTCAATTAATTGGCGGGACATGTGAGATCCGATGGGGCATTCGGGAGCTGGGACCTGGTGGGGTGCTGTGCTCAGAGCCGACCCGGGTGTGCGGCGTCACCACTCCCCGGCTGTGTGCCCTGGGGGCCGTGGCCTGTAGGATGAGGACCACGGGGGCCACGGGAAGACAGGTGGACTGGCAGACATTTAGTGGCCACACATCTGCGACCCTATCGAATGGGCGCTCTGTGGATATTCTAGTCAGAGGCTGAACCTGCCAAACCTGCGTTCCTCAGACAGAGAAACGGGCACCCGGACCACTGCCTTCTGGTTAAGATGCCGGTTCTGATCAGCGGGCCTCAGGTGCACCCACAATTCTAGCAAGTTCCAGGAGATGCCAGTATCTCTGGTCTGAGGTCACGCTTGGGAGAACAAGACTCTTCCTTGAGCGGGGTCTCTCTCTACCTTGAGAGTCATGCCACTTCAGCCTGGATCTCTCTCTGCACTGTGGGGGTGTTGAGCGCCATCCTAGCCCCCACCCTTCTCCACGCCAGCAGCACCCCCATCCTGTCGCCCTAACAAGACATCTCTGCAGACATTGCCACATGTAAAGTGCCCCTGTTGGGGCCATCTTAGCCCATGCAATGAGGTCACCATTTCGGTCTGGCTTAACCATGTACACAGTACATGCTAAGTGGAAATCGTCCGCTCGCGGACAAGCTTCCTTGGACGGGATGGGACAGAAAGCTGGACACTGATGACCTCCTATTCTCCCTGAAACGTTCACCTTGCCACTCCCTGGTCTTAACTTGTTCCCGTTTGCTTTGTTTGAACCTTAATATAAGAAAGGCCTTGACTACATAAGGCAGGAGAATTTGTCATCTTGCATCTCCTCCCCGACCCCCCCAGTTATTAAATTCTCTCCAAATTATTATATCAGACTTCGTGTTAGTATCGTGCGAGAAGACTATTGATCAGGAAGCTGCCTGGTGCAGCGACCTTCCGTGGCAGGGACCACGGAATAGTTATTAGGGAGTTGCTTAAAGCAGCAACCATCCGTAGCAGGACTACGGAGCAAGCAGTGTCCACCGGAGCACCCCGAGAGCCCCCAGTTGAGAAACCCCAGCCCCAAGCATCTCCCACAGAGGCTGAGCAAGAACTCATGACCAACCGACAGGAGCTGCCTCCAGAAACCCCGATTGTTCGCGCTAAGCAGGTGCCTCTGTTCCCTGGATGAGGGAATGAACGGGTGGAGGACGGGGGTGCTGACTGGTCCTGGGAAGCCAGACTGCCCCCCCAGCTCGAAGCTCCGCCCCCTCCACCAGCCGTGAACGCAGAGTGTGAACCAGATGCAACCGACATGAGCCCATGAGCAAGTGAGTCACCCGGCAGAACAAACCCGGCCATTCAGGAGCAGAAGGCAGCGCGGGTGCAGCTCTGTGTGGTTTGCCCTGGACAGAAGCGGGCAGTGTCCCGATTCATGTGCAGACACGACATGTGCTGCGTACGTTACCGCCGTGTCTGTTGAAGTTGCCTTTGAAGGAAGGCGACCTGAGATGGTGACACTAAACAAACACGCCTCTAAACCAGGGGCCCTGGAATTGCCCCTCCAAACCTCGGGGGGACCTCTACACACATGTGCACACACACACATGTGCACACACACATGCACACACACCACCTGTGTGCACAGAAGGGAGCAACAGGCGTCTGAACATGTCGTTGGAACACACAGGCTCCTGTGCCTGCAGTCGCCCTGCCCGGCTGCGGCCGCCCGTTACCGGTCCACCTCGGTTACGATGCTCTACAGGTGTAGAGCCTCTACAACCTAGTGAGACCCTATCTCAAAACAAAACAAAACAAAAATATATATATATACTTTAGTGAGCAATGTTTTCATTACATCAGAGGATGGGGGAGGGGAGGCAGCCACGGGCACAGAGCGGGAAATCCCAAGCCTCCTGAACCATGGGGCCGGTTCAGTGATTTCAAGGCCATAGGGAGAATTCCCGAGCCTCACATTCTCTCTGCTTAGATCTAAGAAACTGATAATCCTTTTAAACAGCACCCCGCCCTGCGCCCCGAGACAAACAGTCCTGTTTGTCAGCTTTGTTAGAACTGACTATAGAGCACGAGGTTTGAAAAACTGGGATTTCCAAAGAACGGTTAGCGCCTGGGCCGGAAGAGCCTCCGATCAGGGCAGGTGTCTCCGTAGAGCATTTGTCTCCCGCTTCCCAACAAGAAGCGCCTTCTCTAGTGCTTTGGTGTCTAGTAATGAGTTAACCGCCCTTACCAACAGCGGCTTCGGGTCCCCTGAGGACGGAGCCTCTTCTGTTTTGGAATTTTTTTTTTTTTTTTTTTTTGCTTGAGGTTTCGGGTTGGTGGTGTGGGAGAGACTTTTAGAAATAGCAGCATTTGTTTATTAGAATAAAGGCACCCGGCTTTTCTGGATCCTATCTCCCCCACCCCGGGCCCCTTCCAGAAAGGTCTAGGTCCAAATTTATCTCTCGAAAGCTCTCTTTTTCACATTTCCATTTGAAAATGCTCCCTGACATGAAATAACAGGGTTGCGAAGTTAAAACAAATTACCCGGTCGGCGAGAAAGGAAAAATGGAGTGGAGCTGGCCCCAGGGGAGACGTTTGCAAAGGAGGTAGCTGACTGATTTAGAGACTTTTTAATTTTTTTTTTTTTTTTTTTTGGTACTGGGGATTGAACCCAGGGGCATTCTATCCCCGAGCTACACTCCCAGCCCTTAAAAAAAAAAATTGTTTTTGTTTTGAAACAGGGTCTTGCTAGGTTGCTGAGAGTCTCGCTAAGTTGCTGAGGCTGGTGTGGAACCTGTGATCCTGCTGTCTTAGCCTCCCAAGAACTGGGATTACAGGCGTGCGCCACTACGCCCCAGCTGACTTAGAGACTTAGAGAAGAAGCCAAAAGGAGCTCAGAGGGGTAGGAATTCATTCAGGACTCCTTAGACTCATCTTGCAAACAGTGAGCATATTTTCCAGAAGTCTCTAATTATGTCTGTGGAATAGAGGGGCTTTACCTGTGCGCACGGGTACATCATCACAACTAGTTGAGTTTCTCTGAGAGATGTCACAGCAGTTCTGTCTTTCTTCTTCTTTTCTTTTCTTTTTTTTTTTTTTCTTAGACCTGAAGGTAACGTCATCATGACTAACAGCAAAAGGTATTCTCAGATCCCGGCTTTTGTTTTATGAACTGTTATATATTAAATGTGGCCCCTGTGCTGAGAGTTGTCAAAACAGTTTCATGTCATCTTCCCCGGGAGAAAGATCTCTGTGAAGCCACATAACTCAAATTATACAAATAACTGTCAAAAGCCATTAAAATCAGCCGCAGAAGCGGGTGGGGGAGGAGAAGGACGCACGAGAGCCAAGTCCTTACTTAATACTAAGAGAAAATTGGAGCTGTGCTGTCGGATCCTGTCGGTGAGCAGGATCCCTCATTGTCAGGAATCCCCGAGAAACAGCTCACTGACTTGCGCTCCAGGAGGCAAAACGCTCAGCCGGGGTGGCAGGCACAGGTCTGGAAGTCTAGTCTCCAGCTCTGGGACCATGGCTCGGGCAGTTCTGTGACCTCGGATGACCTATTTAACCCTTCGAGTATCGGTTCCTCATTCCTGAAATGACTTGGCTGGGGGTTGGGGATCCAACCCCAGGCCTCGCTGTGCTAAGGACAAACTCTATGCCGGATGGGATTGGAATCACGGAGCCCATGCCCTTGGTGGGTGTGGGAACGGAGGTGACCGGGGACACCATAGCCAGTCTGCGGCTAGTGAGGTCTATGTCTTCTCCCCAACATATTTGCACCCCGATACTTGTGCTGCAGCAGGGGAGACTCACCTGGTGCAGAGGAGACCATTGGTGTATCCTTTCTTCTCTACACAGTGCAGCTTAAACCAGCTCAGATTTCTAGACCCCCTGGGTCCGGAGCTTGGGAGGGGGATAGGGAGACCTCTGATGGAGGGGGGGCTGGAGTTGCAACTCCGGGAACAGGGAGGGAGGCCCATGCCCCTGGAGACTGTAGCCCAGTCCCTCGGGACAGAGAGCAGGCCCCAGTGCCCGCGGTCATCCTGTAGCCCAGCTGACCCCAGGAGGCCCAGCTTCCCTGACTTCTGCCCCTGGGAGGGGTGGGTGAAGGGACCCCTCCCCCCTGCTCCTGCTGGGTGGTGAAGCAGAAACAGCTGTGTGAATGGAACCCCCCCCCCAGAAGCTCAAAGCCCCTCAGCTGGGGGTGGTTGGGGGCTGAACTCCCTGACTCCCTCTCAGCAGGTGTATCCCCAACTTCTCAGCTCCAAAATGGTTCCTTGTAGGAGCCAGGGCTCGGCCTGATCTTTGACCCCACGCCCACCTCTGTGAACTCATCTCTAGCTGAGGAGCCCGAGTACTCTTTCTAAAAACAAACAGGATTGTGCCCCAGCCTCACTCCTGAACCTTCAGTGGCTCCCCAGTGCCCCCAAGTTCAGTCCCTGCTTCAGGGTGGGGCTTCCGAGCCTGGTGGCACCATCCTGCCACTCTGCCCCCTCCTTCCCCAGAGCCACCTTTCCCCATGTTCCCCCAGTTAGTGACACTTACCTGCCCCGTCCCTGCCTCGTGCCTCCCCCAGCTACGCATCAGCCTCGGTCCTCTGTATTGCTCAGTGCTGTCTCCAGACACAGAGATGGTTGAAGTGACTCTCAAACCCAGAGGACAGGCAGAGGCCAGAGCGTGGGCTCACACCAGCTCCACCAGCTGTGTGACACCTGTGGGTCTCGCTCCACCTGTACAGAGGGGCGGCGGTGACGTACATCTCCTGGATGCAACACTGCGTTTGGCGCGTAGCGGGTTCTCGATAACCGTAGGCAAGTTTTATTACAATGTTCTTCATGGAGGAGCAACACATCTTTAAAAAAAAAATGAGGCTGGGCGTGGTGGCACATGCTTGTCATCCCAGTACTTGGGAGGCTGAGACAGGAGGATCGCAGGTTCGCGGCCAGCCTCATTAGTGAGGCCCTTCGCAACTTAGTGAGACCCTGTTTCAAAATAAAGAATTAAAAATAGGGCTAGGGGTAGAGTTCAGAGGTAGAATGCCCCTGGGTTCAATCCCCAGTTCCGCAAAAAAAAAAAAAGAAAAAAGAGAAGAAGAGAAAAAAGAGAAAGTAGAGAAAAGTAGAAGAAGGCAAAAAATCACCTTGGATTGTCCCACCAATCAGAAAGAGCCAGGATGAATGTGGAGCTGTAAATCATTCTAGCCCTTTCGTTGCATGTAGTTATGCGAAAGCACAAACGGAAACACGTGCAGATGTCCACAGAGGTATACTACACGCACATGTACGTACGGGCGTAGCAGTTTTCTTGAGCTATAATTCATGTACGACATCACTGTAGGAGCCCGCTTGCCGTGAACAGCTCGATACTATTTATTGTACACAGATGTGTACCACAACCTGTGTTTAGGACATTGTGTGGCCTCCAAAAGAAAGTCATGTCCCAGCCGGGTGTGGTGGCACACGCTTGTCATCCCAGTACTTGGGAGGCTGAGACGGGAGGATCCAGGTTCGCGGGGAGCCTCAGCTACTTAGTGAGGCCCTCCACAACTTGGTGAGACCCTGTTTCAAAATAAAGAATAAAAAATAGGGCTGGGGGTGGAGCTCAGAGGTAGAATGCCCCAGGGTTCAATCCCTGGGAATTGCATAAAAATAAAAAAGAAAAAGAAAACACCTTCACTGACACCCTGAGTCTGGCTGGAGCACCCTGAGGGGCCCCTGGGTCATGGCCGGTGCCCCCTGTCTTCTCGCTCTGTCTCTGCTTCTCCTACAAGACTGCTCTTGCCCTCAGCCCCGGCTGCACGCTAGTGCTGGGGGTCTCTGAATTAAGCCTGTCAGATCTCAGCCTCACTGAGGCTCCAGCTGCCAGGGAGAGAGGTCCTGGCCCTTCCCGGGAGCCTGGGGGACACTGTGAGCCTAGGGTACACATGGGACCCGCATGTGGGACCACAGTGTCTCAAGGGCAGAGGACCCACCCCAAGAGCCAAGCGCCCCTGCCATGTTGCCCATGCACATTGGCCGCAGACACACAGTAGGTACTCTGCAGCTGCTCGTGAGAGGAGGGAAGGGGCGCGACGGAGGAGGTGGCCATGTCAGCTGCACATGCAGGCGTGGGGCAGTGGCTGCCTTAGTCTTCCTGCATAAGCTTCCTTTTTCACTCTGGAGGGTAAAGTGAAGACTGCCCGGGGACCCATCAAGGAGGAGCAGCCCCAGGGCACCAGGGGAGAAGGGCACCAGGGCCTCAGGGATGCGGATGCGGTTGCCATGGAGACGTCTTCATCCCGGTCCACAGGCCCCTTGAGCTCTGGCTCTCTCGGCTTCTCAGGCACGACTGGGACCGAGGGTTTTTGCAAGGATGCTGGTGCCTGTCTGCCGGCCCTCCAGCCACAAGCACCTTCGTGTTCCTAAACTCGAGGAGAGCTTGCCTTTTTCCATTTGTGATTTTTTCCTTTTTTTTCTTGCCCTTTTATGTAGATGGAAATGTATTTATAGTGGATTTTAAGTCATTCACTGACATCAAATAGCGTATGAACCACGCATGGTGACGTACGCCTGTAATCCCAGTCATTGGGAGGCTGAGATGGGAGGATTACAGATTCAAGGCCGGCCTCAGCAACTTAGGAAAACAAAACCCTCTGTAACTTTGAGAGCCTGTTTCAAAATTAAAAGTAAAATAAGGGTGGAGGTGTAGCTCAGAGGTAGAATGCCTCTAGGTTCAGTCCCCAGTACAATAATAATGATAATAATAATAATAATAATATATGAAATGTGGGAAAGAATGGAGAGTAATTTTTATAGCTCAAAGTAGGTTGTTGGGCATTGAAAATAGTCAACGTGCTTATTCTAGTGTGACTCCTCCAAGAGACGTTACCTCTGAAAAAAATCCGAGTTTATTGCTAAGAGTTTTGACTCCGCTCTTTACTGCTTTGGAAAGAGAAAAACAAACTCCCGCAATTATCTTGTCACTCTCGTCCACCGCCCTCACGCATGACTGTCCCTCCCTCCAGATTAAGGTGAATCCGGGTGCACATGGTTTTGTTTTATTCCAGTGCTACTATATATAAGAATATTTGACCGGAGGTGGTGGGCCTGTAATCCCAGTACTTGGGAGGCTGAGACAGGAGGATTGCAGGTTTGAGGGTTGTCTCAGCAACTTAGTGAGACGCTGTTTCAAAATATAAATAATCAAATAGGGCTGGGGGTGAAACTCAGAGGTAGAATGCCTCTTGGTTCTATCTCCAGTACAAAAAAAAAGAATATTTATTTCTATATATAATATAAATAAGTATATAATATATATTATGTAAAATAAATATATAATATATAAAATAAATATATAATATATGAAATAAATATGTAATATATGAAATAAATATATAATGTATAAAATAAATATATAATATGTAAAATAAATATATAAAACAAATTTAAAACTTTTTTTAACAACAGTGGGTGATTTTCTTTGACTCTGCACCCCATATTTTTCTTTGATTTTGTTTTCTGATTTGATTCCTTTGGTCACTTTAAAAAAATATATATATATTCTTCTTCATTTTTTTTTTCTTCATCCCGGTCATTCCGCCCAATTGTCACATCTCCTTTTCAGGATTTTGACATTTGAGAGAAGTTAATCCAGGTCAGCGAACACCTGCTGCTGGAAAGAATCTTCTGGAATGCCATTTTGATTGGGTGTGACCTTTGTCTGCAAGTTCGTGTCAAAGGTCACACGGGGGGCAAGGTCTAGCAAGCAAGTACGAGTCAAAAAGACTTTTGTGCAGTGCCCGCCTTGACCCGCACGCCCTTGGCCCAGGTAGCGGCTCCGGCTCCCAGCAGTTTCCAGAAGTTTCTCCTGGGGCTGAGGGTCCCGGCCGGCATCTCAGGAGCAGCCCCCTTCACCTGCAGGTCGCCCGCCGGGACCCGCCGCAGAGCCGGGCCGGGGTTGGCTGAGCTGAGTTTTGTCCATCGGTTTAGTTTCCTCCGACCTGCTGTGGCTCTCTGGTCCCCATCCCCGAGCCCGGCGGCCATTTACCACCACTCCTGTCTGCAGGTCCTTTAATGGAGGGGCTGCACAGAAGGAGCGGCTTGTCCTTCCCTTTCTCCCTTTCTCTCTTTCTCTCTTTCTCTCTTTCTCTCTTTCTCTCTTTCTCCCTTCCTTCTTTCCTTCCTTCCTTCCTTCCTTCCTTCCTTCCTTCCTTCCTTCCCTTCCTTCCCTTCCTTCCTTCCTTCCTTCTTTCTCTTTCTTCCTTCGTTTCTTCCTTCCTTCTTTCCTTCCCTTCCTTCCTTCCTTCCTTCTTTCTCTTTCTTCCTTCGTTTCTTCCTTCCCTTTCTTCCTTCCTTCCTCCCTCCCTCCCACCCTCCCTTCCTTCCTTCCTTTCTTTCTTTTCTTTTTTTTGTGGTTCTGGAGATTGAACCCAGGGGCATTCTACCTCTGAGCTACACCCCCAGCCCTATTGTATTTTTAATTTTTTTTTGTGGTACTGGGGATTGAAACAGGGACATTCTACCTCCAAGCTACACCCCCAACCTTATTTCATTTATTTATTTATTTATTTATTTATTTTTACAGTACTGGGGATTGAACCCAGGGGCATTCTTCTTCCGAGCTACACCCCCAGCCCTATTTTTTATTCTTTATTTTGAAACAGGGTCTCACTAAGTTGTGGAGGGCCTCACTAAGTAGCTAAGGCTGGCTGCGAACCTGGATCCTCCGGTCTCAACCTCCCAAGTACTGGGATTACAAGTGTGTGCCACCATGCCTGGCTGATTTTGAAACAGGGTCTCACTAAGTTGCAGAGGGCCTCACTAAGTTGCTGAGGCTGGCCACAAACCTACAATCCTCCTGTCTCAGACTCCCAAGTACTGGGATTACAGCATGTACCACCACGCCCAACTTAAATTTTTATTTTGAACTAGTCTTGCTAAACTGCTGAGGCTGGTCTTGAACCTGCAATCCTCCTGTCTTGGCCTCCCAAGTACTGGGATTACAGGCCTGCGCCACCACACCTGGCTACAACTGTCACTTTTAACCAGTAAATTCCCAGTAAGCAAAGCCTCTTTCTGAGAGTACGACTTGACAAATCGTTGTTGAAGGAATAAATTACAGAAGGGGGGAGGTAATGGTTAGAGACATTAACTCATCAGAAAAATATTAAATTTGCAAATGGGTTTTATTTGCTCTAAAGTGTCATTGCGTTCTTCTTCCCCTGCCGAATGTTATGAAATGCTAATTAGCTCCCATCACAACCGCGGTTCACAGATCTGCTCGGTCTCCTTTGTCGGGGTGTGCACATGGTACCCTATTTTGCAGACTGAAATAACTCCGCATAGCTGTGGACAGCGCTCAGCCCTGTTGGTGGACCTAAGGCAGTGTAGGCGGGGACTGTCAGACCTGAGGGAGAGGCGCAGGAGGCCCAGAGAGGGAGGAAAAGGCCCAGAGAAATACAACAGACTCCAGAAGGATCTCGTTCCCAGTTAACAGTTGCTGGGCTACTGGAATTCTTTCCCAAATGATTGGAAAGTTTCTGGCTCTGCAGGAAGTGAAGGCGCTGGGGTCTTCGAACGCAAAGGTCCCCTCTAGTCTAGACGGGGTCCCAGGACGTGTCCAGAGTCTTCCTCTGACTGTAGACTTCCTTGTCCCTCTGGTGCATACGTGCTGTGTAGATGAGCACCCTATTTCCCGCCTTTCTCATAAGCTTGTTATAGTGCACCTTTTCCAAATGTCTTAGACCTCTGGGCGCCAGGGTTCCCAGCTCTGCACCGCTGCCATTCGGGGCTGGGCACGTCTCTGCTGGGAGCCGCCCAGGGCACTGTCGGGTGCTATACAGCGGGCCTTGCCTGTACTCATCGGAGGCAGGTCGCACCCCCAAGCCCAGCCTGTGAAATATAAGAAAGGCTCCAGGCACTGCCGAATGTCCCCTGGGGAACAAAACTGACCCCCTTTCCTGGCTGAGACCAGCACTGTGGGATTACAGGCCTAAACGCAAGTCCTCAAAGACAATTCATCAGGCTCTTGGCAAAATGAGAGGGGGGAAAAAAGGTGTCAAAGTGAACTTTTTAAATAAAATAGAATGTGATTGTTGTGAAGAAATGTCTTTTTTCTGGGCTTATCCTTCCTAGGTTTGTGCAAAAATGTCCGTTACAAAAAGACGGTGCTGCCCCCCCACCATCCCTCACCCAGAAATGCTTATACCTGGCAAAAGTGAAAGTTGGAAATCCTATGTCCATCCCCTTTTTATTTTTTGAAAGTTTACTGGAGTGAAATTCCAATCTAGCACCAGGCTGGAAACCCGTAGGAGAGAAGTCAGTTTCCCATTTTCCCCCCGGCAGAGCTCTGGGGACCCCAGAGCCTGCCAGCGATTTGCTTCGGCTTTCTCAACTGTAAAATCAAAACGATCACTGGGCCCACCTCGGGAGGATTTTGCAAATAATAAATGAGAAAACACATTCAAAGCACAGGCTTAGTTTATAGCCCGAAGATCCTTCGGTTTAGAGCCTATAATTCGCCCGGATTCATATAAACCCCAGATAAATGTTAGGGATTATTGTTACTGGTACTTCCAACTCTGCAGGATACGGAGCAGCGTGGTTTTGCCCGTTTATACAGGGGCTCTGTTGCGGGCATTTCTACAGTCTTGCACACATTATTCCCTGCAAAATAAAACAAGGAGCCCACCTGAGCTGCCCGGGAGCCTGCACCCCGGGCTGGCAGCACACGGTGGAAATTCTTCCACCGGTCCTCACCCTGCAGACCTGCCCGTGTGCAGCTCAGCGTCCAGAAAGAGAAGGGAGAGGCGTAATTACCAACTCCCCACAAGGTCCCCAAGAGTCAACATGCCCACGCTGGCAGCGCCCTTTAAAGACGGTGTCATGTCATTCAGACTCCGCACTGCTAATTACGGGGTAGGGAACTTGAAAGTGGAGGGAGGGTGGGGTGGTCAGCCGGCCTCCCCACCCCCTTCCTTTTAAGTGCTCATTATGAAATATTTATCTGATTGACAACCCTGACGACTCTGCCTCCCGCGGGCTTTCATGTGGATGGCTCTGCGCCCTCCTCCCCACCCAGGCCTCCCAGCTGGGGCTCTGCTGGGCAGGGGGCCGGAGGGAGGGGTGCCGGGGTCACCTTGAGAGGCAGTTGGGAGGCACCCGCCCTGCAGCTCCTGGAGAACCTGCAGTTTGGGGGGCCTCATCGGCGTCCACTTTTGGGGAAACCAAACTTCCTGGTGCACAGCAGAGGAAAACCAAATCAAACGGAAGAGGCTCTTTGTGGTTTTGTTTGTTTGTTTGTTTTTGCAGAACTGGGAATAGAACCCAGGGGAATTCTACCTCTGAGCTACACACCCCCAGCCCTATTTTTTTTATTCTTTATTTTGAAACAGGGTCTCACTAAATTGTGGAGGGTCTCACTAAGTTGCGGAGGTTCTCACTAAGTAGTGGAGGCTGGCTACGAACCCGGATCCTCTGGTCTCAGCCTCCCAAGTACTGGGATGACAAGCGTGCGCCACCACACCCGGCTGAGGCTCTTTGTTAATAGGCATTTCAGACCTGAAATGGTTTCCCAAGAACCACGGTTCACGGAGAAAAGCAAAGAGGAGTCGGAACATACGGATTTCATTTTCCTCGTGCAAAACATCACGAAGAATCTGAAAGGCCATCGAACCAAAGGCACATGGTCTGTTCTCTGCCCTGCGCAGCAGAGGAATCGTGACATCCCAGAGCCAGCGACATCATCATCCGCGAGTGGCTCCATCGTTCATTCACTCAACAAACAGTCACCGAGCCCGACTGTGAGCTGAGAGCACGGGATACAGACCCCAGGAAGGGGCCCGCACTCATAGGGTGCATTTGGCTAAGCGGAGAGACAGGAGCCCAGGGGAACCTGTGTGCAGAGGAGGGTTACGGCAGAGGGGTTTGTGGAGTGCTGTGGGGTGGCCTTTATGTGGGGTCAGCAAGGGCTCTCTGGGAAGGCCACATTTGACCTTTATGACTTATGTCAGATGGATACAAAATGGCTTGGGGGAAGATGGCATTTAAAATAAAGAAAGAGGCGGGCGTGGTGGCACACGCTTGTAATCCCAGTACTTAGGAGGCTGAGACTGGAGGATCCAGGTTCGTGGCCAGCCTCGGCTACTTAGTGAGGCCCTCCACAACTTCGTGAGACTCTATTTCAAAATAAAGAATAAAAAAAATAGGGCCGGGGGTGTAGCTCGGAGGTAGAATGCCCTTGGGTTCAATCCCCAGTACCGCAAAAATAAATAAATAAATAAAAGAAAATAAAAAAAGAACCCGCTGGGATGTCAGCCCAGGGCCATGCATGATTTTCTGGGTGCTTCTTAGTGATTCTTTTACATGTATGTAAAACATTCCTGCCTTCTGGAATGTTCCCGGGGTGTTGGGGCTCCTTCTCTGCTTGGCTCAGCCGGCTGGGGCTGGGGGGAGGGGCAGTAGCACCCCTTCATGGGCTGTACGAGGAGAGCTAGGTGATAGGCTATTTGATCTTCTGCCCCAACACGGGCTTCCTGGCCTGGGTCTGAGTCCTCCTGTCTCTCTTCACAGAGCTTCCCCGACTCTCACGACAGCACATGAGGACGCACTCTACAGTTTGCACACATTCGATTGGACCCACAGGAGGACTGCAGAAAGCAGGGCAGTGACCCACGCCTTACCAAGGGGAAGTCACCGCTCAGAGCGCTGAAGCGGCATGCCCAAAGTCACCCCACTAGCGGGGCACAGCGGAGGTTAGATCCAGGACTGCGCCTCTCTTCCCCACAGCCGTGTCCTTCTGTGGACTGAGACCCACCTCCTTCCTTCAGGATTCGCCCAGGTCCTGCCCAGGGCCGAGCACAGCAATGAGGCCAAGGGTGGAAGTTTGGCAGGTCGGAGGACGAGGGGCCTGGATAGGAGGGTCCAAGGACAGGGACACGAGAAGCCATGGGCTGCAGACCTGCCACATCCCCCACCTCCCTGAGGCTCAGAGCTCTGCTGGCACGGCCTCATGTTCTGGAGAGGTGTCAGTGGCCCCAGGCTACTGGGCTCTAGGGAAGGGCGTGCCCTTGGCTCTCTGGGCTCCCTCCAACTGGGGCTCATCTCAATGTCTACACTCGCTGTCCCGTGGCTGGAACCACTCAGCTGTGAAACCCCCAGGCCCTTTCCTTGATTTCCCATTAAAAAACCAACATAGCCGGGCGTGGTGGCGTACGCTTGTAATCCCAGGACTTGGGAGGCTGAGACCGGAGAATCGCAGGTTCGGGACCTCAGCTACTTAGTGAGGCCTCCGCAACTTAGCGAGACCCTGTTTCAAAATAAAGAGCAAAAAATCGGGCTGGGGGTGTAGCTCGGAGGTAGAATGTCCCTGCGTTCAATCCCCAGTACCAAAATAAATAAATAAATAAATAAATAAAGGAAAGAAAAAGAAAAAGGGCTGGGGGTGTAATTCAGAGGTAGAATGCCCCCTGGGTTCCACATACCCCTTCCCCCCAAAAAACCCCCCAAAAATCAAAGAACAAGAAGTTCCCCAGAGCCAGGTGTGGTGGTGCACACTTGTAATCCCAGTACTTTTGAGGCTGAGACCGGAGGATCTGGGTTCGTAGCCAGCCTTAGCTACTTGGTGAGGTCCTCCGCAACTTAGCGAGACCCTGTTTCAAAATAAAGAGCAAAAAATCGGGCTGGGGTGTAGCTCAGAGGTAGAATGCCCCTGGGTTCAATCCCCAGTACCAAAAAAAAAAAAAAAGAAGTTCCCCAGAAAGACCCAGGAAACACTAGTTCCTGTTCTAAACCCCACTTCCTGGTCCAAAGCAGAAGCGGAGGCTCCGGCTGAGCTGGCCAGTGATATTTCTGCCCAGTCTGGGGCACCTTATCTGGGCGTGGTAGAAACCGCACCTTCAGATACCACCAGGATCCTGGCAGGGGAGGGCAATCGTGATATCTTCCCAGTTATCGCATCTCTCTGGAGAAGGGGAGACCAAAAGCTTCGAAGGCATCTCCAGTGAGAACATGTTTTCCGGCCTCCCACCCTTCGCCAGCCTCCACCTCCAGGACCCGAGAGAGAGCCTGACAACCTCTCCGCGTAACTTTCCAAGCATGCGAGCTAAAATTAAAAAGAAAGAAAGAAAAAGAAGGAAGGGAGGGAGGGAAAAAGGAGGAAGGAGGAAGGAGATAGAGAAAGGAAGGAAGGAAGAAAGGAAGGAAGGGGGAGGGAGGCAGGGAGGGGGGGAAGGGATGGAGAGAGGGGTAAAGGAGGAAGGAGGAAGGAGATGAAAGAAAGAAAGAGAAAGAGAGGGAGGGGAAGGGAGGGAGGGAGGAGAGGAAAGGAGAGGGAAGGAAGGAAGGAAGGAAGGAAGGACGAAGGAAGGAAGGAAGGAAGGAAGGAAGGAAGGAAGGAAGGAAGGTCTTTCCAGCATGTCTTGGACATGAGACTGAGCTCAGGTACTATTTTTTAGCTTTCAGAAGGATGGTTTTCTCCATCTTCCCAAATTTCCAGGTCTCAAGGTTCTTGCCGTTTTGGTGGAACACAGCACTGTCTATAGGGTCTTTATTTTATAGATGAAGAAACATTAGAGGTTGAAAGGCACTAGCCTGGCTCTTTCTTTAGGGATCTCTGCCAGGCTTCTGTGTCTCCCAGTGACCATCCGCAAGTCTCAACTCTATACACAGACGTTCTGCACCTTCTCTAAACAGCGGATCGTCCCGGAACCAAGTTCAAGTCAAACACCAGCAGATCTGCGCTGTCCTAGGAGGCAGCCGTCAGAAAGCGGTTTCCATGGGTACAGATTTTGACATTATCAACTGCAAACGCTCGCCACCCCAAGATGACAAAACTCCAGTAACTTCAAAGCTGTTAAGGATAGCTGTAGGGCGAATTTTAATTAAAATTAGATAGCATATATGAAAAGCATCTAATTTGTACTCTATAAAAGAGTTTGGGAGGCACAGCTCCAAAGCCTCGGGACTGTGGCAGTAACAATTATCTTGCAACTTTTCACAGCCGAATCACAACATGTTAATTTGTTAATGAGTCAGAGTAGAAGAGCTCCTGACGGGGAGGGGAACATGCAGACTGCATTTACATTTCTATTTTTAAATAAATTAAATGCTCCAAGTCAAACTCAAACTTCACATGAAAGTTTGCATTCCTACTGATTGTTTTTTTCCGTAAGCTTGATTTGCCTGCTGAGGCGCGAGTATGGAGATTCGAAGGATCCTCAGAGCAAACGAAGCGATTGTTTTATTTGAAAGTGGCTGCAATTACATACGTGCTGAGTGTGGCCGTGTAGAGGAGACAAGTGGTCTTTTATTTTCTCTCTCTCTTTCTCTCTCTTCCTTTCTCTCTCCTTCTCTCTCTCACCTTTTCTCTCTTACTCTCTCCCTCCCTCTCCCTCTTCCTCTGTTTCTCCTTCTCTCTCTCCTCTCTTTTTCTCTCTCTCCTCTCTCCTTTTCTCTCTCTCTCTTCCTCTCCTTTTCTCTCTCTCTTCCTCTCCTTTTCTCTTTCTCCCCTTCTCTTTCTTCTTCCTTTCTCTTTCTCTCTCCTTTTTCTCTTTCTCTCTCCTTCTCTCTCTTCCTCTCTCTTTCCTTCTCTCTCCTTTCTCTTCCTCTCTCTTTCCTTGTCTCTCCTTGTCTCTGTCTCTGTCTCTCTCCTTTTCTCTCTCTCTCTCTCTCTCTCTGAAGTTCTGGCCCTTGTAATAAATGTGTAGTCAGGAAGGAGAAAAAAGTAACAAAAGAGATTGTTAGAAACTGCATGGTTGTTGACCACTTTTTTCAGTATAATAAAAAGACCCCTGCAAGAGAAAGGAAGGGAGGAAGAGCCTCGGAGACGGGCAGGGGTGAGCGGCAAGGCGACCCGGCACAGAGTCCTGCAGACGCCCCTAAGTTGAGCAGCTCTGTCCCGCCCTGGAACCTCAGAAAGTGAGCGCACTAAACCGAAGCCCGGTATATCCAAGGAAGACCCACCGTCACCAGTGCCACTTCATGCAGGGCCGTGTGGACAGGGGAACTCAGGGTGCAAAGACAGAACGAGAGCAACAAAATTAATGAACTCCTGCCAAATGTCACAGGAACAAATGCTCCCGGGGACACACTGCTGGGGCCAGTCCAGGGCTTGGAAGGACCTGTACCAGTGTAGCAAAAGTTCTTCCCGCTGCACAGTCAGACCAGCTCTCTGCATGTCACTCCCCTACCAACCCGCCAGGACAGTCCCCGTAACTAATCAGTGACACAGAGGAGAGAGACCGAGGCAAGGACGAGGGACGTCGTTGTGGGTGGAGCACCGCGGTCATTCAGAGCTGACATCTGACTGGGGTACCCGGGTATCCGGCTGTCACCTCCACTGCCCCAGCAAGGTCTCTGCAGCCACTCTTCTTTGAACGGGAACCGAATAGCAGGAGGAGCACAGGTGCGACAGCACAGGTGTGACAAACACAGTATCACCAGCACAGGTGTAACAGAACTGAGGAATGCAATAGAGTGACAAGCACAGGGACTAGAATAGTGTGACAAACAGGTGTGACACTCGGGGGTAGCAAGCACAGGTGTCACACACAGGGGGAGCTTTCTACCACCCCCCATCCAGGGAGCTTTCATTGTTTTTTTAACTTTCATCCTCCTGGGTAGACAAGACATCTTCTTGAGATGTTACCTATCTCAAGGTAACAGGAAGGTGAAACGGAACCTCAGCACAGTGGAAAGGTATTTTTCTTCAGCCGTCCAGCCTCCACTCCTTCCAGAGCTGCTTCCCCCTGCTCTGTGTGGTCCAGGTTGCCCACCCAAGGAGCAAGGGGCGGGCACAGAATGTAGCTGTCCAATGAAAGTGTCCCATTTCCTGGGACACAGTGATTGGTCCAGGAGTGGGTCCAAGACCCAAGCAGACCAATCAGAGTCCTTCCCTGGGATTCCCATGCAGATGTTGGTGTAGAAGAAGCTCATTGTCGGTGGGACTGTGGACTGTAAGGATGCTCTGGGGTTGGGCCACCACGGCTTGTCTTTTCTTGCTTTGTGGAAGAAGCCTGGTAAGACTGAGGCACCAAAAGCTGAGAGAAGCAGCGCGGAGAACCTGAAAGAGACAGAAAGAAGTGATAGAGCGCCCCGACCGCACCCCAGCTGAGCTGGACCATCGGCCTGTCTCATCACGTCCTCACGCAGCCCAGAGAGCACGTGCCACTGCCATCGACAAGTTTACAAACGAGGAAACTGAGGCCACGCACGCTCATCATTTGTTCAAAGCTCCCGCGGCCAGTGGGCGGTGGAGCCCCGAGATGGCCGCCTGACTCAGCCCCAGTGTGGTCATTCACAGGTGCCTCGTAAGGTCCTGCGGTGCACTGGCCCCGCGCCAGAGGCCAGAGGGACATCCAGCTGTAGAGGACACACTGGGCCACCCTCACGGGGGAGAGGCAAGCGGGGAAGACTGGTGATCCACCCAGCTCTGAGGGTACTGGTGGGAGCACCATAGCGGGCCGGAGGACGTGGGTAGACTGACACTGAACTCGGAGCTGGGGAGAGGGCCTGCGGATAGAGGACACAGGAGAACCAATGCATGGAAGGTGGGGACTGTATTGTCCTTAAAGTAGAGGGGACAGCCCCCTTTCTGTTCTCCAAAACCTAGCCAACTCCAGGAGACAATGAGAGCAAGCCTGGGCTGGAAAGTGCAGACACATATTATCTTGAAGAACGCTGGCTTTCTCCTGTGCACACCGGGAACCGGGGCAAGCGGGTTTGCTCTGCGCAAAGCCACTTCCTCGCACGCGCACCAGGACAGCGGCTCCCCAGGATGCTGGTCCCACAAGCAAACCGAGCCAGCGGAGGCCGATGACGTCCCTGCTTCTGCAGCCTGACACATAAACCCCTCTCTGCATGGGGACAGGAGCAGAACTGAGGGCACTGTGGTGGGGACACATGTCACAGTCTAGCCAGCCGCCACTGGACAAAACACCATGAGCGAGAGGAGGAGCTTCGTGGTGCAGCACTGTGAGGGATAGAGGTGCCACCTGCCAGCCTGTCGCCTCTGAACCCTTCTTGGCACCCTCACTGATCTCTTGTAAGCTTCCCCAATAAATGCTGTCCCTGGGCCCTTTCTTGGGCCTGTCTGCCACCTACCCCACTGCCCTGGAACAACTGGGCTGTGGACGGGACAGGGACGTATGCTAAGCAGAATAAGCCAGATTCAAAAGGACAGATATCTTATGATTCCATTTATACAAAATATTCACCATAGACAGATTCATAGAGACAGAGTAGATTAGCAGTTGCCAGGGGCTGGGGAAGGGAGAATGGGGAATTATTGCTTAATTAATAGAGTTTCCATTAGGGATGATGAAATCGTTCTGGAAATAGATGGTGGTCCTGGTTGCATAACACTGCAAATTTAATTAATACTACTGAATTAAATAGAAAAATTTACATTATGTCTATTTTACCAAATAATGTGTGTGTGTGTGTGTGTGTGTGTGTGTGTGTGTGTGTGTGTGTGTTACTGGGCATTGAACCCGGGGGCATTCTACCTCCAAACTACACCCCCAGCTCTCTCTCTCTCTATATATATATATTTTGG
>PVJS01022127.1:0-30833 GCA_004027185.1 Glis glis
TCTCTCTCTCTCTCTCTCTCTCTCTCTCTCTTTCTCTCTCTCTCTCTCTCTCTCTCTCTCTCTCTCTCTCTCTTTCTCTCTCTCTACCTAGCGAGGCCCTCCGCAACTTCGTGAGACCCAGTTTCAAAATAAAGTATAAAAAAAAAATAGGGCCGGGGGCGTAGCGCAGAGGTAGAACGCCCCTGGGTTCAATCCCCGGTACCACACAAAAACCAAAAAGTATCCATTGACAGAGGAGTAGATGAGCAGACTGCAGCACATCTGCACAATGGAGTATTATACAGCCGTCAAAGGGATGAAATTCTCATACATGCTATAATATGGATGAACCTTATGGACATTATATTAAGTGACATTAACCAGTCACAAAATGGCAAACACCATATTATTTTATTTAATTTATATATCTAAAGTAGTCAAATTCATAAAGACAGAGGCAGAATGGTGGTTACCAGGGGCTGAATGAGGGAGGAGTTGGGAATTAGTGTAGCTCCAAAGATGGGTGGTGGTGGTGGTGGTTGCACAAGAAGCCAGCCTCAGCAACTTAGAGAGAGCCTCAGCAACTTAGAAAGAGCCTCAGCAACTTAGTGAGACCCTGTTTCAAAATAAAAAATAAAAAGGACTGGGAGTGTAGCTCAGAGGTAGAATGCCCCTGGTTTCAACCTCTAGTACCACACACACACACCACACACACCACACACATGCACACACATGCACAAATACAAAATAGGCTTGTGTAAGAATATAACAAGAGTATATACTGTAAATTACATTTATATAAAATTCTACAAGGTGCAAACTAATATTCAGGAACAGAAAACAGATTAGCGTTTGGGTATGGGAGGTCCAGGGAAGAAAGAGGGATTACCAAGGGGCAGGAGGAACTGTCTGGGTGGAAATATGATCCCTCCATCATCTATCATATTGTGGTGGTGGCTTTATAGGTGTACACATGTCAAAACTTGTTAAATTTTACACTTTAAATATTTGTAGCTTATTGATAGCTATATCTCAATAAAACTGCTTTAAAAATTAAAACACACTATGGAAGAATATAGCAAAATGTTCAAAACAACAACAAAAATGTTTCATGGTTTGGTCTGAAAAAATTCAGTCATAAACCCACACGTACAATTTCCATGTAGAAACTGTTAGAAGAATGATAATCTATGACCTTCCACCTTTGTCTACTATACAATGTTCTGAAAACTCAACACTGACGTTTTGCTCACTGTGAATTTTAACACCAACTGCATTTAAGCATTTACATACAAGGAAGGCAAAATTACCCATGTTTCAGATATTGGGTTCTTTGTACCTAAATGGTTTTCTTAAAACTTCAAGGGAAAAATGTTACCCCGCTTGAGTTTGTGAAGTGTGAAATCCGAGTGGCCCAATTTCACGTGGGTGGAAATAGACTCATTTCTGAGGAGTATAAAAAGGGAATCGCCCAAAGCACTTTCGTGTTGTAGAATGTACTTTTTTGTTTTTCATTATTTACACTGCAGCTTTATTTCCTAAGGGGCTCTGACCGAAAATAGAATCATAATATGCTAACACCGCAAAGGACTTCAGAAGCCATCTGGCTCCTCTTCTCTTTTGCGTGGCTCAGCTGAAGCCCCGAGAATGGAAGTTGCCGGGGAAGAGGCCAGGGAGGAGGCTGGAAATGGGGGGGGGGGGGGTCTCTGCTCACCCTTCCCCTGGCCGTGAAGGACAACAGAGCCCCACAGGGCCCAGGGAGCCCGGCACCCACCATCCGCGCCAGAGCCAGGCCCACGTTGACTTGGCGCCCGCAGGACAGGTGACTCCGCTAGTTCTCCTTACACCTTGAGTCTGATGCAGGGTCTCACTGAGCTTGCTTCCAGCAAGACAGACAGGCAGTAAACAACTAACTGCACAATTAGTTATTCAATGGTGCAGCGAAGATGCTTCTAGAAGGAATCCCCAACTCCGGCGGGGGGCTGGTCAGGGGAGAAAGGAGGTAGCAGAGCAGGCATGTGAGAGCAAGGAGGGCAGCCGCACTCATCAGGGAGTCCGTGCTGGAGGGGGGAGCAGGAGTACCATCCCCGAGAGCGCAGAGCACAAGGAGCAGCCACGTCCATAGCAGGGCAGGACAGGCTATGGGTTAGACCTAGTGCAGGGCAGTGCGGAGCTGTAGGGGGGAACCGTAACCAGGGACGTGTGCATATGAATGCATCACTTTGAATCTCACCATGGTGAGTGATCCTATTGCACCAATAAAACTAAAAAAGTTTTAATTAAAAATAAACCAAAAAGCCGGGCGTGGTGGTGCACGCTTGTAATCCCAGTACTTGGGAGGCTGAGACAGGAAGATAGCAGGTTCGCGGCCAGCCTCAGCTACTTAGTGAGGCCCTCTGCAACTGAGATCCTATTCCAAATTAAGAATTAAAAAAAATAGGAGCCGGGCATGGTGGCGCACGCTTGTAATCCCAGTACTTTGGGAGGCGGAGACCGGAGGATCTGGGTTCGAGGCCAGCCTCAGCTCTCTCTCTCCCTCTCTCTCTCTCTCTCTCTCTCTCTCCCTCCCTCTCTCTCTCTCTCTCTCTCTCTCTCTCTCTCTACTTAGTGAGGCCCTCCGCAACTTCGTGAGACCCGGTTTCAAAATAAAGTATAAAAAAATAGGGCTGGGGGTGTAGCGCGGAGGTAGAACGCCCCTGGGTTCAATCCCCAGTACCGCAAAAAAAAAAAAAAAATAGGACTGGGGGTATAGCTCAGAGGTAGAATTCCCTTGGGTTCAATCCCCAGTACCACCAAAATATAAAAAATAAAAAGTATCAAAACTATAAACGCAAAAAAAGTGGAATTAGGTTTAAAGAGGGAAACAAACCAAATAATATTATGTCCACGTATGAAGGCACCACTAACAACCTTACTAGCATGAACGTGGAGGGAGGAGGGGGAGCAGGATGGGGTTAGGAGGGAACCACACCAGGAGATGTCGTGTGCATATACCAATCTCACTACAGTGCATAACTATATGGCACCAATAACATTCCTTTTAAAGCATTAAATTTCATTTTGAAAATGCTACGCACACACTGAGTGATGGGAGACAAGAGTGGACTAGCGCCTCTGCTGAAGGATGGGCAAGAACAGAGGAGGTGTGGGTGGAACCAGCAGGCAGGCGGCTACCCACTCCAGGGGCCCCAGTGCAAAATGAAAATGCAGGACCCCCTTAACCCAACCCTAAAAAAGTACTAAGAATTCCACGATGCGACAACATGGCACTGATCAAGCACGGGGCCCTGGGAGTGCCGGTGGCCCCTGGGCTTGCCCATCCCCCAGGCGTGAGGGTGGAGGGAGGGTAGACAAGTATGGCTGCAGTGGACTGGGAGGTGCTCTGGCTGTGCGAGGGAGAAGCGCAGAGTGATGTGGAGAAGAGCCCAAGGCATCCGCATGAAGGTGCCTCTCTGAGGTGAACAGTGAGCCTGGGGTCTAAGGGACCACCCCCAAATGTGCCCTCAGGATCAGCCTCTATATGGGAATCGACACACAAGCATGCTCGGGAAACCCAGGCATAAGGGGCAACAGGGAAACGGCCCCTACAGTCCTCTGAGGCGGGCCAGATTTAAAGGCTCAGGGGATGACACCAAGCTCCCAGTCATGCAGAACTAAGAAGACACAGTCTTGAGCCTCATCTCTCCATCCCCTCCTCCTGTGCCCAATGGCCTAGCCTCGGCCCTGCGGCGTATTGACAACGGACATTTCCTGAGGCAGTGAGAAAAGGAATTTTGAAAAAGAAGTAAACTTTAGAAGACGGCCAATTTGGGCAGCTGCCTAGTTAACTGGGCACTAGCCACATACTGACTGCATGCGCCCGCCTTCCTCACCCCTCCTCAGCAGAGCCGAGAGCAGAGGGCTCATTTCCAGCTCTGTCTCCACATACGTTTATCCAATCCTGCACTGAAAACACCTAGAATCTTAGAGAGAGAGAGAGAGAGAAGAGTTTCATGTTTCACTGCACTTTGTTTAAACTTCACGTGTGCCTGTGTGTGTGCACGTATGTCTGTGTCCATCTGCATTTCCAGGTAGCGTTGAGTGCTACTGAAGAGCTTAAGTTGTGGTGAGGTGCGTGAAGTCACGGGTTAGTGCCACCAGCACACCTGAGGTAGAGAGCAAGAAGACAAGGCCAGCCCTGCCCCAGGGACCCGGCGGCTCAGCCTCCCCGCAGCGAGGGTCTCCCGGCCCTGGGAGAACCTGCCTCGTGATTCCATACCCAGGTGATTTGACCAGATTAAAGAAATATTTGAAAGCCTTTGCTCCTGAGAGGAAAGTCAGATGGCATGAGTGATCTCCTTTCCTGAACATTTCTTCTGCTTTTATGGGAGAGAAGATTATTTTTAAAGTCCATTTTCTTCGGGAGAGTGAAAAAGGCCAAGCAATAAATTCACAGCCCTGCCGTCTGTTTCAATGTAAGTCTCCGACCCATCATTTCTTAGTGCCTCTTCAATCAAAGGAACGAATTAAGACTGTCTGCTCAAGTCAAGGGAGGCGCGGCCTGGGGATGGAATGAAGGAGCCCCCCGACACGTAGATACTAAGAAGGTGAACGCAGTTGTCTATCAAATCACTAGATAGCTGCTTCACACCTACCTGCGCTCCACCCTGAAGACACGGGAGGAGGGAAGCCTCTGAGCAAAGGGAATGGAAGAAAAACAGCCACCTGGTCACTGGTCCCAGTAGACTTGCCACTGTCCCCCTACACGTGTGAATAAGGCAGAGTCGGGCTTCACACATAGAGACAGAGAACAGGAAACAAGGACAGGATGGTGTCCTTTCTGCTCTGGCAAGTCCACACAAGAGGGAGGACACAGAAGGGCTCCCCTGGCTCAAGATGGATGGGCAAGAGTAGTTGCAGAAACAAAAGCTCAGAGATGATGAAGGGGGGAAAGATAGAACTTTCTGGGCTAAAACCATGGAGCTAGGACCCAGGGGAGGGGGCAGGCTGGAGAGGAAGAGACCACTAGGAAGCAGCATCCGCGTCCTTATGAGGAGAAACCATCCAATGGTAGAACTGCGCAGAGCGGGATTCTCAGGAGCTGGAAGCCACATGGTAGAAACGAGAAGAAAGTGCATGGGGAGGAGGGGGGCTGGCAGATGAACAGTGCATTTTAGTACAGAGCCGACATTCAAAGGCTTCCAGGCTGAATATCTGCCAGTGTCCCAGGATTGACACACGAGGAGAGCATGCCCTGGAGGACTGGAAGAGACACCAGGGAGCTCGCCCGTCAGCAAAGCCAGCAGGGCACCGAGCAGGAAACCGGAGCTGGGACTGGCTAGAAGTAGAGTGGGAGGAGCCCACATGAGGGTTGTGCAGATCCAGGCGGGCCTGCGCACGGGCCACCTCCCAGCATAGTAGGTGTCCTTCTCCCTCCCTACCTATCCTATGCCTTCTCCACGCCAGGGCTACAGGACACGCCCGCCGGGGAGTGTGCCCTCGATTTCCCTCCTCTTCATCTGTCTCCTCCTGTTACCTTGAGGGGAGCCCGCAAGCATCTTCCGTGCCATCTGCTCGCTCCAGCTCCCTGGGGCTCCCCAACTTTGCAGCTCCCTCTTTACAGTCCTCTCCCCTACCTCACTGAGCCTCCTCCCGCCCACTCAGGCCTTTCTTCCTACCTTCTCATTTCCCGATTTCATCTTCTTTCATGACAGCCTTCATTTTGGACAACGCTGGCTCTTACTGTTCTGGGATATTTCACTTATTTGGGGAACATTACTTTTCCATGCCTCTCTTTTGTTGCTTCTCATTTTAGAACACTTATAATTCAAGAAGCTACTAGTTTTTGAAGCTTAGGAAACTCAGATCTACTGACTTTTTTCTTCAATTTATACATCATTAAGAAAAAAATGGCTTAGTGCTGTTTCAGAGGGTTCAAAGTGCTGTGATGAACATTTATCTTTTCTTTCTGTATATAGGAAAATAGGACCACGGTGTGTGTGGTTAACAGCAGCCAGATCACTTGAGTAAACGGATGATACGCATTTGCCTCTACCAGTGTCCCGCCTTGTTATCATGACCAAGTCACGTCAACCGTGCAGGTCTCGGCTTTCTCACCTTTAAAAGGAAGTTAATAAAACCTGTTCAGTGGACATGTAGGTAACTTTGGTGACCAAATAAGGGCCACAGGTACCAAGGTCAGCACCCATGTGCAGGAGGCCTCACCAAATGGGAGGCCCCCTCCCCTGCACTGACCTCGTGGCCACAGGACTTGGTGGTGATTAAAGAGGTCCAGACTCACTTCATTTTTATTTCAAAACACTTTTTAAAAATGATCTCGAAGTTGGATTTGGGCAATCCATAAATAATTCCATAAATAATGTCCCCGAGAAGCCGAGTCTATTTATTAATGGATGTTGCATTTGTGGTGGAGTTGAGGACTCCGCCAGGAGGCAAATGTGATCAATCAGGTGAATTCCCGCTGACAGGCACCATCTATCAAAACCCACCGCGACCTTCTGCCTTCTGCGAAAACACCTGAATTCTTCTTAGCAACAAAATACAGAAAAGTACACTCTCAGGATTCAATTCAAAAGTTGTGACTTCCCAAAGAAAAATGTTCAAGAGAAAATATGTTCTCTTGTTTAACTACTAGCAGAAAGAGGAGAATTACGTCTTTATACTTTTGATGTGGATGTGGGGGATTGTACCTGCATCCCTGGTTCATCTCAAACATGCCACCACATCATAGAACAAGACAGAGTGGTGGCACTTTCTCCTGGAGAAAAACTTACGATGGGTTTTACTATTGATAGAAAGAGGAATGAAACTTTTAAAAATTGTCCTTAAAAACAGATTAAAGACAATTATGTGGTCAGCTGCATTTTGAAATGATGGCCTCCGTTTAGTCCCATGGGGCTGCCATTTTAGTGACGTCACCACTCACCCCAAGTTCAGGACATACTTGCCTTGCCTTTCTTCTTCTAAAGTTTCAAAAAAAAATCTAATTACCAAAGGAACAAAAAAATACCCTCTTTTGCTTAGAGAAAGAGATGTGGGAGACAAAGATTCCCTCCGTATATACCATCCCTGTTGAACAGAATCTTTTCTCTTACCAAGACTTGAACTGCGATTCTTTGGTTAACCAGGAATAAGATACATACGCACAGCCTTAGTGAGGCCCTGTCTTAACACAGGCCCCTTAGTCACCTCTATGTGACTCTATATCTATGGCTCTATGTCTATGGCCTCTATGTGTATGGCTGCTCCATGCCTATGACAGTCTTCCACCAGAAGCACACTTTTCTCCAAAACACAGAAATTGGAGAAAATATTCTTAAATCTTGCAGGTCCCAAGAAATCTTTATTTTTTATAAAGAAAAAAAGAATGAAAACCATGAGATATGAAAGGTCATTAAAGGAAACTATTTCACCTTCACTCAAAGCTTTTCAACTGGAGGAAATATCTGTCATATCATTAAGTTTGTAGTTACTGTGGCGCCCAGTGAGACACTGAAATTCACGATGTAGAGACTTCTCATGCGTATTTCCCTCTCACAAGATTAGAAATAAATTTTAGAAAGCACTGATCAAAAGCTAGAAGGAATCCTCTTAAAACTAAAGCCCAAAGAAAACAAATAACAATATGCTGCATCTTATAAAACCCCACAGAAAAAATAAAGGAGAAAATAGGAGTTTTTAAATAAATTAAAAATAAAAAGCATAAGAAACTTTTATAAGTAGAAAGAGTATAATATTAAAAGAACATGAAAAACACTAAGACTATAGGATATAAATATATAAAATGTATAGAGATAAGTAAAAGATAATTAAGATGTATTTAAGACAGATAATGATGCCTATTGGCATCTATTTAAAGACAGAAGAGCTGCTGTGGAACACTTGATATATTTAGAACAGGCACAAAACTACTAAAAAGGCTTTAATTATCCATTGTATATTCATGGAAAAGCTGAGGTCACTGGAAACAAATGTTAGCAATTTTTAAATACTAGGTAAATTTGGTTCAATCAGTCTTGAAGATTATTGTATCATTTTCCTATGTATAGGTGTGTTCATATTAAAATTCATAAAGACATGAATTTACTCTATGGAAAGATTAGGTGACAACATGGCCATCCCAGAGGAGTAGCGTGGCTCAAGCAAGGGTGGCTTCCTGGAGTGGGACGTTTGCCATGCCTGTCAGCTGTGATGGGATGGGGAGAGGGAATGAAGGTGAGTGCCAACTAACAGTCCAGTAGGATAACATAAAATAAGATAATAAGATACACTGACTGGGTGGATGGAGGACATGGTGAAGCCTGAGGGCATCAGCCCCAGGAGAAGAGCAGGCTCCCTGAACGGTGCTCATGGTGATGTGCACAGGTGTGCAAGGTCCTCGTGATGCCATGTACACCAGGGCTACCTGGGCAGAAATAACACCCCTCAAGTAGTGCTTAAACTAACCACTGTGTGATGAGATTCTGTTCTCTACCAACCAGATTGCCCAAGATTAAAAGATAGCATACAGTACTGAGGAAGGTTTAGACAATAGGCACCTTCGTACCTCGTGTGGCCAGGTACATTGGTGCCATCTTTTTTTATTTTATTGGTGCACTACAATGCAAGTGACATCGAAGTGAACAGTGCCCCCCATACCCCCTCACCGCCCTACCAAGCCCTCCATGCCAATGACATGAGATGGGTGGTCACATCCAACAGGGCTCAGGCCTCTCAGGTCCCCGTCTCTTCTCAAGCCAGGCACTACCTAGGAAAGTCTTTTCCTTTCTTATCACCTGACTGTATTTATCCTCCCAAACCCCTCACAAAGCCAAGCCTGGCAAGCCCAGGTCACAGCCATGCCACTGGGCTCTGCACCCCTAGCATTCTTCTTCTCCCACCCATTATTTTGGAAATTATGCTACCGTGTCTGCACTTTTAGCTTGCTCTATTTGCATCTGTGACCAGTCTCCTAGCCCAGGACCTGAGCCTCATGAAGGAAGCGTGTATCCCAATGATCACAACTTAGAGGAAGGAATATTTATTTGCGCACAGTTCTGGAGATTTTAGAGGTTGAAGTCCGTGTTGGGCCAGGTGAAATCTGTGGAGCTCAGGGTGTGGCGGTGGAAAGCAGAAAGAGAGCAAGAGTGGAGGGACTCCACTGTCACATCATGAAGGCCAGAAGCAGAGAGAGCTCAAGAAAGGAGTTCATAGACATATGCATAGTCCCCAAGGCCACACCCCCAGTGACCTAAACCCTCCACTCACTCCCTAGCTGCTTAGGTTACCACCTAATCAATCCATTACAATGGATTTATCCACTGATGACATGAGAACCCTCATGGTTCAATTATATCGCCTCTAAGCATCAAAACATGAGCTCTTCAGGGGACATTCTGTATCCAAGCCATAACACCTAGGGATATTGTGCCAGACTATCTGTTACTTTCCACTTAGGATAAAAATTCAGGCCCTTTAAAGTTCCTGACAGAGGTTTTACAAAAGGAAATAAGAATCCTTCTGTTTTCTCTGCTATTGTAAGGACTGAATAAGAAATGCATGTGGAGCAGCCATCTGAGAGAAGGTACTCAATATTATCAACCAGCCATTTACTGATTAAACAGGCCAAAGTAATAGGAATAGAAACAGAGGGAACTGTGCGGGGCAAGAAGCACTGTAGAGGTAGAATGCAGAAAATATAAGAGAGACACAGAAGGTATATAAAGATGTCTAGGAAATTGGGGGAGGATAAACAAATCTATGTAGAAGAATCCCAAACACCTTATGTAGACATCCACCCTCAAGGAGAGGGAAGGAGTACAACTCCCCATCCTTTAAGTGTGGTTTGCACATAGTGACTTCCTTCCTAAGAGTGTGGTACAGGAAGAGGGAACGGGGAACTCCACAACCAACAAACCTGAAAAACACTACTTCAGCCCAGTGAGCAAGTTAACATCACAGTGGTAAGTCACGCTGATTGTACAGACTCTGGATATGAGGGGTGATAAAATGACTAGGACTCTGAGATCACTTTCCCCAAACCCACAGTCCCAGTCAAGTCATGAGAATAACATCAGCCAAGCTCAAATTGAGTGTCCTCCAACAAAACACCTGACCAGTACACCTCAAAACTGTCAAAGGCATCAGAAACAAAGTCTTAGACACCGTCACAGGCAAGAAGAGACTTGGGAGACACAATGACTAAATGTATGGTATCCTGGGTGGGGCCCTGGAACAGAAAAGGACAATCGGGAAAAATTAAGGAAATTTAAAGTATGGATCCAAGTTAATTAAATTTTTTCCTTTATTTTTATTCAAAAATGGCTTCAAGTAAGGCCCATAAGCTAAAAAATATTGATTAGCCTAGATATGTAAAATATACACAGAAGAATAATTTTTTTCAGCATTCTGGTTAATCTTCTCTGTTACAGACTCTAAGCAGCAACATGTCTAAAAAAAAAAACACTTCAAGATGCTATCCCATAAATTATCAAAATGGTGTGTATGTAGTCTGGCTGGGATCCCTGGGTCAGGAAGCACCAGAAAAAAAAAAAAAACACTCTCTGTTCTTGAAGGAAGATACAGGCTCCCTCCCTGCATCTCCCAGAAACAGTAACAGTATTTAGTAACAGTAACTGCCAGAAACAGTATTTTTAAACAAGGTATTGAAAGAAAATAATTATTTTTAAAATGCAAAATTCCTTTCAAAGGCCATGCTTCCAAAGCCCTCAGCAACACTGCAAATCACCAGTTTCAATTGTTTTTTTATTAGAGAGTTTGTGCACATTCTGGAGTTGGGTGTTTATTTCACCCAAGCTGAGCATGACTAATTAGTTCCTTTTCTGACAGGGCTGCTGCTGTCCCAGAAATACTAATGTAGACATGGATCTGCACAAGACAACAGGGAATTTTTTGGGGGGGAAGGGGGTGTATTTAGAGAAGTGAAAGGTCATGAGGAGAGAGGAAAGAGTCGAACTCCAGGAGAAATCTTCCGGAATGGGCCACTCTGGAGAATGGAAAGGCGGCCTGTGGCTTTGGGTTACACTTGATGGGGTCTGGAGTGGTCCGCTTCCAGGTATGGAAAGTGGCCTGGCACGTGCCATGTGTTGGGTTTTATAGTCCCGCTGGACACCTTTTTTTTTTTTTTTTACCGGGGATTGAACCCAGGGGCATTCTACCTCCAAGCTACACCCCCGGCCCTATTTTTTATCCTTTATTTTGAAACCGGGTCTCACAAAGTTGCGGAGGGCCTCACTAAGCTGAGGCTGGCCGTGCCTCCCAAGTAATGGGATTACAAGCATGCGCCACCACGCCTGGCTGGACACCTTCTTTATAGGTATTACATTTGGGGTGATTGACTGCCCTTTACACTTAGCACCTGAGTGACCCCCCATGTTGTTTCTCCTCCCCCTTCCCACAGGGGAAGGGGTCAAAGTGAGCAAGGCCCTGCAGGTAAACTTCTGGTCTGTCCCAGCCCACCCCATCTGCTAATGTCTAGCTAGCTACCCACTATTTCCACCCCCCAAGAGCGTGTGGCTCTGAATTCTTCAGGGAATAGGGGCGAGGTGTCTTCTGTAGCTTCTTCAAGCTGAACAGGGACCGTGGCCAGGTCAGGGCCATCTACTCTTAGATAAGGGCCTGTGGGGGCTGGGCATGCTTCAGGAGGGCAGGCTGGTTCATCATGGTCACTGTGCTGACTGTGAAGAGGTGCTGATAATCTGGCCTGAGTTACAGTTGATGGCCTGGAGCTCTCATTTCCATGTGATCCCGATGCATAAGCTAGAAATGTGTTCTAAAGTCACAGCATCCAAAGGTCAGGTGCCAGATATAAGAGATGTATCCGAATCGTGGCTCCATATATGTTATAGATGGATCTGAGTCTCACGGCACCATATATGTTATATATTGATCTGAGTCTCATGGCACCATATAATGTTACTGGGCGGGAAATTTAAAAATTATTCTGCACAACTTCAGCCCTTGCTTATCTGCTTAGAAAGCATTCAAACAGAAATCACAAATGGGGAACACAGGAGTTTTATTTAGAGAAGGGAAGGCGCCATATAAGAAAGGTCATGAAGAGAGGGGAAAGGCCACACTCGGGGAGAAAGTGTTGAAGATGCACGCACACTTCTGCAGGTATAACTGTGCACACCAAATCGTAATTCACGTGTCACACACGTGCATACATTCACACTCACACCCAATCCTGCATGTCTGCAGACATGTGGGACACATGCGTGCAGGTATCCACGCTCACACACAAGCATGGGCTCACCTGCTTATACGCACTCACCCACACATACACACACCACACCCCTCACAGGCACACAAAAAGCTCACGTGCATACAGGCGAATTTGTTCACATACACTCATTCACACACATTCCCACACACCTCTTACGTGCACACATGCTCACACACATATTTGCAGTGCAACATCTCCTTGTCTGTGTCTTAACAAAACCCGTTTGCATGTGTAGAAGTCCTGTGGAGCCAGGAGGGGTGGCACATGCCTGTAATCCCAGTACTTGGGAGGCTAAGACTGGAGGATTTCAGGTTTGAGGCCAGCCTCAGCAATTTAGTGAGGCCCTCAACAACTTAGTGAGACCCTGTTTCAAAATAAAGAAATAAAGGCTGGGGGTATGGCTTGAAGGTAGAATACCCTTGGGTTTCATTCCCAGTAAAAAAAAAAAGGAAGGAAGAAAGGAAGGAAGGAAGGAGGGGGGGAGGGGGGGAGAGAGGAAGGAAGGAAGGAAGGAAGGAAGGAAGGAAGGAAGGAAGGAAGGTTCTGACAACTTAATGCTGTTATAATACAAAAGTAGTTATAGACAATAATTACTGATTGAGTATAGCCGTTTTCCAATAAAATTTCAGTTATAAGAACAGGTGACCAGCCAGTGGTCACCTGAGTATAAATTCCCCCCAAAGTGCACATATCTACATGTACATCAATAGATTACTACAAAGAAAGCAAGCATGCCTAAAATACAACATCACCAGCACCAGCACCCCTCATGATACCTCTAATCATCATACCCCAAGAATAGTCACTATCCCACTATCCTATTTCCCACCAGCAATCCCAGTACTCGGGAGGCTGAGACAGGAGGATCACAGGTTCAAGGTCAGCCTCAGCAACTTAGCAAGATCCTCAGAAACTTTGTGAGATCCTGTTTCAAAATAAAAAGGGCTGGGGTGTAGCTCGGAGGCAGAATGCCCATGGGTTCAATCCATAGTGCAGGGAAAAGAAAAAGGGAAGAAAAGGAAGAATGAGAGGGAGGGAGGAAAGAAGAAAAAGAAATCATGTCTTTCATTACTTAATTGCAGGCTTAGCTTTGATGTAAATCAGAGAGTCATATAAGTTTGGGTCTGTTTGGGTCCCCCCCACATTGGCAAGTTTTTCTATCTTTGCACCAGTACCACATTGTCCTAATTAATACAGGTCTATAGTAGTTCTTGATATCTGCTAGAATAAGTGTTTAAGCATTGTTTTACTTATACACTAATTTTTAAAAAGAAGAAGGAAAACATGGCAGGGAGGGAGGACAGGCAGGCAGCGGAGTATGGACTTGTTTGAATAAGTCATATACTGGTTATACTGATTATTTTATTTGCTAGTATAATAGTTATATAATTTTTCCCCAATAAAAAAATAGATAAAATTAACTTAAGGCCGTGTTTACTTAATGCTAAAACCAAGAATCAATCAACACAGAGAAAATTCTAACAATATTGCAAAGGATAAAAATAAAAAAAATTTTAATGAGTTTTTTACTCTTTTACTGGGATTGAACCCAGGGGTGGTCTACCTCCAAGTTACATTCCCAGACATTTTTTAATTTTTCTATTTTGAAACAGGGTCTCTCTAAGTTGCTGAGGGTCTCACTAAATTGCTGAATCTGGCCTCAAATCTGGGATCCTCCTATCTCAACCTTCCACGTACCGGGATTACAGTCATGGGCCACCACGCCCAGCTCGTTTTTTATTTTTCATCAGGTATTTTAGTATCCTCTAAATTCCATCTCTACCACAAGCACAGTGAGTTTTTTAATGACTAATAAATGGCACTGAGAAACACTTTTATTCAATTAGTAAAATGAATTCTCTCTTCCCTTCCTCCCCAAATCTACAAAATCTATTAGTTCATAATACTGCTAATTATCTTTGAAACTTTGAATGAATTAGTTCTGTGGCTACAACAATACAAGTAAGGTATAAAGTTGACTTCCTAATCAAAATACTCATTTAAAAATAATTTTGAAATAACAAAATGATTTACACTGCAAACTAAGGAGCTTAAGGTATATACAAATTTATAATTCCATAAGATTATGAATCCCATCAATAGCTTTACACTATAAGCAAGAACCTAGGAATTCTTAAACTCAGAAACTCGAAGGGTAATCTAGCTGTTCCGGGATCAAAATACATCATAAAACCATCCTAAGCCGGCTGTGATGACACACGCTTGTAATCCCAGTACTTGGGAGGCTGAGACCGGAGGATCTCAGGTATGTGACTAGCCTCAGCTACTTAGTGAGGCCCTCTGCAACTTAGCGAGACCCTGTTTCAAAATAAAGAATAAAAAATAGGGCTGGGGGTGTAGCTCGGAGGTAGAATGCCCCTGGGTTCAGTCCCCAGTACTGCAAAAAAAAAAATCCTACATGGTGGTTTTATTTTTTTTAATTTAAGGTGCTGTGAAATGTGTAGTCTTCAGTGTAATGCACAAAATAAGAGAAAATGGCCAAGGGTCTTAAATTTAGGCAGTAAATAAAGATCTTCTGGTGGAAAGGGAAGAAATCGTTAAAATAGTGTGGCATGCACTCATGTGAAATTAAATTGTCAAAACCTAAGTTTTACTTGAATAAATGAAATTTCAATACATAAAGAACTAGGTTGTCACGAGACCAGTTCTTTTCAGATGGATGATGTTGGGTCTAAAAATTGGAACAATGGCGCATCAGCTATCCATCCAGCGCTCTGCTTCTCTGTAATGTCCTGCTTTGTGACTTCATTCCCATGTAAAATGCCTTCGTGTTTGAAGCAAAAGCATCAGATTGAATGACCGAGATAATTTTTCCTTTACTTTCTTTACAATCCTCTGAACAACGAAATCTCATTTAAAAAATATCAGTTAGAATGACAATGAGATACTACTTCCAGCCCATTAGGATGGCTATTGTGAAGGGGGAAAAATCACAGAAAGTCGTAAGTATTGGAGAAATTGAAATCCTTGTGCACTGCTGGTGGGAAAGTCAAACAGTGTCACTGCTGTGGAAACAGCACGGCACTTCCTCAGAAAGCCCAGCACAGCGTCACCACACGACCCAGCAAGTCCACATCTGAGCGTGTACAGAAGGGGAAGTAGGAATTGGAACAGACAACCGTACGTGTACCAGCGCTCAGAGCAGCAGTCTTCGCAGTAGCCACCATGCCAGAGCTGCCCAAGTGTCCACGCACAGCTGAATGGATAAAGAAAACATGACACATCCACACAACAGCACGTCATTCAGCCTTAAAAAGGAAGCCAGCCAGGCTGGGTAGTACACACTTATAATCCCAGTACCTGGGAGGCTGAGGCAGGAGGATCGCAGTTTCAAAGCCAGCCTCAGCAACTTAGCGAGGCCCTCCGCATCTTAGTGAGACCCTGTTTCAAAATAAAGAATAAAAGAGGGCTAGGGATGTAGCTCAGAGGTAGAATACCCCTGGGTTCAATCCCCAGTACCACCAAAAATAAAAAATAAAAAAGGAAGCAATTTCTGGTACATGCTACGACATACATGAACTTTGAAGACAACATTTGAAGACTTTCCATTTTGATGAAAAGAGCCCCGGAAGTGGCAGGGGTGGTGGCTGCACACGCTGAACACACTGTCACGGAGCTGCACGCTCAACGGCAGTGAAAATGGAAAAGTGTATGTTATGCATATTTACCACAACAACAAAAAAATAACAGTGAAGCAGGGCATGGTGAAATCCTTGTGCTGGGCAGGAACCTGTAATCCCAGTACTTGGAGGCTGAGACAGGAGGATCGCAGACTTGAGGTCAGCCTCAGCAACTTAGCAAGACCCTGTTTCAAAATAAAAACATAAAATAGGGCAGAGGGTGTATCTTGGAGGTAGAATGCCCCCAGGTTCAAATTTTTAAAAAATCAGTGAGAACGAATCTCTGAAATTATATCTAGTAACTCAAATATCTGAGACTCCAACGGCATCCAGTATTAACAGTGTGCCGGGCTCCCAAGCCCACCCCCAGGTTCTGTGACTCACTAGGAGAACTCACAAGACAGTGTTAAAGTCACACTTGCAGTCATTATTTGATACAGCGAAAGGACAAAGAAAAATCAGCTCAGGGAAAAGGCACCCAGGCAAAATCTGGAGGAAACCTGGTTCAAGCTTCCAGAGTCCTCCCTAGTGCAGCCACACAGGACACACCGAACTCCCCCAGCCGAGTCCTGGCGACGCACATGAGAGACATCTACCAGGAAAGCTCATCAGACTCGACGCCCATGGTTTCCACTGGGGCTGAATGCACAGCCACCCGCTGCCTGGTACGTACCCAGGTCCAGACCCCAGAGGAAGGCAGGGTTCCACACAGACCGCATTGTTCGTGCAAACAGTTCAGACCCAGTCAGCCACACTCATCACCTGGGGAATGGAGGACGCCCTCCTGAGACTCGGGCTCCCAGACGCCAGCCCAGCACCAGCCTGGCGTGCAGTGCAGCTGGCCTGAGGACAGCCTCTCAACCCTGCTCTGTCAGCTTCTCTGCACATAGCACACGCACCTAAAGGCTACTAACATTTTTTGGAAGCCCACGTCACAGGAGAGCCAGGTGTGCAGCCACATTTGTGTGGGTCCTCGAGGGACCGTCACTGTGGGTCCCTGCCAGCTCACCTGTGCACCGTTAGCCACAGGTGGCACAAGCACAGAACTCTCCACCAGCTAAGAGAATGCTATTCCTCTCAACTGATGAGTGGCCCTGTTGGGAATCAATTAGGGATTTAACCATTTTAATTAAAGCCTGATCTGTGACTTGAATAACAAGCAATCATTACATTATCATTCCATGACCAAATCGTTACATTTGAGAAAATTAAAAACCAACTCTAGACGATTCTCCTAATGGAGAAATGATTGCATGGTGTTGGTACTCCTCAAAGATGGCCAGCCTCCTTCAGCCGTGTGGTGGCAGCTGCGTGCATCCGTCCTGCCCTCCCTAGACCTGCCTCAGTCTATCAGGTGGTTACTGTGCGCCTGCGGGGTGCCCAAGCTCCCGTGTAGAGAGATAAACACAGACACGGCCCCCCGCTCTAGCAGCAAAGGCAGGTGCAACTCGGTGCAGAGAGATCAACAGAAGCGCAGGAGCTTGTCCCTACAGAAGCGCAGGAGCTAGGAGCTCCCTGGAGAAAACTGCCGGTGATCTTTAAAACTGAGTGGCAATGAGGGGAGTGGGGAGGGGCTGAGGCCTGGGAATGGCCGGGAGGGGTTCTCGGCAGACAGGCAGCATGGAGCACAGAGGCCTGAGCTGCTGACCAGGGAGAGGCCAAGGAGCAGCCGGGATGGCGCAGGCCGCTGGGGGCACAGCCCAGGAAGTTTACACCGGGGATGGCCGGCAAGTGGACGTTTTAGGGAGATAGATGGCTCCATGGGGGACACTCTGGAGGCATCCTGAAATAATGAGAGCCCGTTTCTGCTCCCACTTCACAGTGCTCTACCTGAATTTACGCAATAGATTTACCTTCCAAATCATAAGCTATTTAAGGACATAAAGTGAGTTTCCGCTTCTCAATTCCAGACGACCCACTGGGTGTGAGAGCTGAGAAGACACTAGAAAGCCGGGGCGCTCTGAGCAAGTAAATCCACAGAATCTACAGACGACACCACCCGGCGCGTTTGTTCACAGGCCTGTGAGAATCTGTGCTCCTGCCCACCTGAAATGGCAAACGATGGCCTGCCCTTCACAGAGACGGCAGGGTCTCCTGGGACACAGAGGCAGCTGTCCCCTGAAAGAAAACATTCTTGTTAGGGAAGGTGTACTGTTGTGCCAGGCTGTTTGTGGAGTACTTTTACCTAAACGAAAGAGCCAGTATTTCATGTCGCGTGTGCAACAGCATGATAAAAACCACAGCCAATTAGAGTTTCATGTAAAAAGCACCAAGAAGCCGGGTGTGATGCTTCACGCCTGTAATCCAGGGAAGCGGAGGCAGGATCAAAAGTTCGAGGCCAGCCTGAGAGACTTAACGAGACCCTGTCTCACAATGAAAATAAAAAGGGCTGGGGGTGTAGCTCCGTGGTAGAATGACCCTGGTTTCAATCCCCAGTACCACTAAGTAAATAAATAGCCCAGAGAATTCAGGAAACCTCCCTACCCCTACCCTGTAGTCAACAGTAGGACCAAGGTTCAAGCCCAGAGACGGGGCCCTCAACCAGGAAACTACCATGGCAAACCGATGCCAATCTAATCAAACAAAGGTGTAGGAATGGGGGAAATGGGTGTCTCACAGGTCAAGGATGTCGGTCAAGGATGTGTTGCCGGTGCTCAATGCAGGCTGGAGCTAACCCCCTCTCTGCTCAGCCCCTCTCTGCCCAGCTCAGTCCTCCTTTCTCAGCACAAGGGAACTCAACACCAGACTCCAACATCCATGCCTCCTCCGGGACTGGAGCAATCGCTCAGGCCCAACTCCACATTCCCAGGAAAGGAGCTCAGACTGGCCCCTGGTCTCCACCAGTTTGTGGGGTGGCAAATATGGGTGGCGTGGGTGCTTCCCAGTAGCACGGCCCACGGGCAGACAAGTTCAGCAAGATGAACCACCAGGGCTTTGACAGCTTTGGAAACTCCATATTAAACGCAAGGGAGTGCTTCACAATGAGAAAGTGTTAACTCTTGGTTAAGTTCCAGACATGTCCCAAACTTACTTGAACCTAAAATATTCATTCTGTAATCCTTCCATTAATGTCCTACAGGAGAATTCAGCACCAGGCTCACTGGGAAGTCTGGAACTTACGCTTCCTGCCTCCACCTGGCCTCTCCACCTGGATGCCTACAGAGGAGCAGCCTTCTCTATGTGGCTAGACAATCCCCACAGAGTCCAACCCACCTGGACAGAGAGAGGAAGCAGCCTCTCAACTAGTGTAGTAGTCCTGGTATCCTCGAGGGATTCATTACAAGACATACACACGCACGCACGCACGCACACACACACGCCTTTACACCTTATTTATTTTTACAAATACCCAAATATGGATACCCAAGTCCCTTATAAAAATAAAAATGGTACAATATCACTTTATAACCTACACACATCCTTCTGGACAATTTCCATAATCTCTAGATGACTTAGAATACCTAATATAGCCGGGTGTGTGGTGCACGCTTGTCATCCCAGTACTTGGGAGGCTGAGACAGGAGGATTGCAGGTTCATGGCCAGCCTCAGCAACTTAGTGAGACCCTGTCTCAAAATAAAATAAAATAGGACTGGGGCTATAACTCAGAGGTAGAATCCACCTGTGATCAATTCCCAGTACCAAAAAAATAAAAATATTACCTAATATAATGTATATATTATGTAAATAGTTATTATACTGTATTATATAGAAAATAATAACAAGAAAAAAAAGTCTGCACATGTTCCATACACATGCAATTACTTTTTTCAAGTATTTGATCCAAGGTTGGTTGAACTCTTGAATGTGGATTCTGTGGATGTGGAAGCCAACTGTACTTGCTGTACCATGAGATCTCACAGTAATTTTGTCAGGACAATAAAGTGAGATTTATTCTCTATGGATCTGAAACACATAATAAGGCAGTAAGCCGGGCACATTTGACAATCATACACGCCATGAAATTTGAAAGTAGCAAGTCGCCCAGGAGTCTCACAATGCCCTATGAGCAGAATAGCTAAAATTTGGAAAAAAATCCAAAGCTAATCTAAATAGAGAAATGAAAGTTAAATGGCAAGAAACCTTAAAAGTAATTATTGAAGGCGATTCTTAAGCTGAATTTGGGAAGGGAGAACCTGGTATTCTGGGAAGTCTGAATTTAACAATAGGAAAGGCAAATTCAGGGTGATGCTGCCTGCCACCGAAGTGGATGGAGCTGGGACAGCAATTAGCAACCAGCAAAATCCCACGTGCGTGAAATTGGAGTATGGGGTACTTTATTCTTATAATTCTCATGAGTCATTTAAAGAAAACAGAAATGCATTCAGTTGAGAAAAATACAAGGAAAACTATTAAGATGCTGTGTGCTTGCTCACGATGCCCAGCTCACCAGAAGGTAGAGACAAACTACTTAAATTCTGGAAAGAAAGAACATTTTATTTTAAGCTCAGTAGAAAGAAAGCTCATGAAATATTAAAAGGTTGTGAGAGAGCTGAATAAGCTGAATATAGAGATATTTAAAATAAGCATGGTTGCATGGCTGTTGTCTTAATTGGAAGGAAAGTAGATCATCTTTAAAAATGTAAATTTGATTTCTGAAAATTATTTTCCATTCATGTTTTTGCCATTTACAAACTCTCAGGTTTTTTTCATAGTCTCTTTACATAGAGAGACTAAGACATTTGGAATAAGGTTGTTAAGATAAGATGATCTATAGCACGAGGCGCTATTTTTATTGTAAATTCTATAACCATAGATAGATTTTGCTGAACTTGTGATTTGAACTTGATATTTTTTCTTATGCACTTCATATTGCTCCTAAGAGTGGTGGAGAAGATGAGCCTGACTGTAGGAAAGGGAGTCAGAGCACACAGATTCCAAGCCTGGACTGGCGGCGGGGCATTTTACCCTTGCTTCCACCCCAACCTGAGCCCCACTCCCCTTCGGGGACTTATGGCACTTCCCCAGGATGCTTCTGCAGTAATCCAAGTTCCCTGAAGGACAAGTGCTAGGGAGGGTTGCTCAGTAGTGATGCTTCAGATGCCAGCGGAGTCAGGACCCTCATCGGATGGTGGGTTCTCCTCACCAGTCCTTCATGGGGCCAGGCAGGCTCAGCTCCTCCTAATAGACACTGCCCTGGGGACAGGACACACATCTCATACACCTCTCACTGTTATGTTCAGAGATTCACAGAGCATTTCAGAAAGAGGCAGAGGGAAGAATTCACAGAGAAAAACCATTTCCACCCCAAACACTCAGCTATTCCTGGTAAGTTCCCAAAGTGGGGCAGAGGGCAGCTAGAGACTCATGTGGCCCAGACAAGTGCAGTGTGGTAAAAAGTGCAGCACTTCCATACTGAATGCAATGTCACAAAATCCATGTTGTGAAAATGTCCACCAAGTATGACTGTAGAAAATAAAGTGATGTCTTATCTTGGATGGATTTGCCGTTCCAGTTCTGGGGAGATGGTTGTTTGAATGAAGTCTAGAGTAAGTGGGAGAGGTTGGGCATGCTTGTCTAGGGCTGTGTAACTGAGATAGGAGACCTGGCTCTCTGTAGCATCAAGTAAGGGCAAAGGTCAAATGCAGGAGCTCCCCAATCCCTAATGGGTGCTAGGAAGTCCCCTGAAGAACAGAAAGCTGAGAGCTGCCCAACAGAGAGGCAGTGCCCAAGGGAGAAGACCAGGATTCCCACGAAAACACACAGCTCCATTGACTCAGAGGTGAAGGGAGAGTAAGACAGACCTGCAGCAGAGGTGGTGGCATCATAACAGATGATAGGCAGGTAAGTAGATGATAGAGAGATGGATGATAGATAGATGAATAGATGATAGAAGATAGAAAGATAGAGATAGATAGATGTTAGATATAGATAGATAGATAGATGATAGAACATAGATGATAGATAGATGATAGAAGATAGATAGATGATAAATAGATAAAGAAGATAGAGATAGATGATAGATATAGATAGGTAGATGATAGAAGATAGATGATAGATAGATAGATGATAGAAGATAGATAGATGATACATAGATAAATAGATGATAGAAAATAGAGATAGATGATAGATATAGATGATAGAAGATAGATGATAGATAGATGATAGAAGATAGATTGATGATAGATAATAGATGACAGATAGATGATAGATTTAAATTAAGAATAGATATTTAGATGATAGATTAGATAGAAGATAGAAGATAGAGAATAAAAATAGATGATAGATTATAGCGAAATAAGTCAAAGATAGATAATTAGATGATATATTAGACAGAAGATAGAGAATAAAGAATAGATACATAGATGATAGAGATAAAGAAATAAAGATAGATAATTAAATGATAGATTAGATAGATAGAAGATAAAGAATAGATAAAGAATAAATAGATGATAGATACACACGTGCACACATACACACACACACACACACACACACACACATACACACACACACCAGGACAAATACTTTCAAAATACTTTCATATATGCAAGAAAACACCATCTACCTATGATCTGGTAGGAGTCATACCTCCACTCCCATAGGAGTTGTGGCACCAGATTCTCACTTCCCAGACTGCCTTGCAGCTGAAACAAAGCACGTGGCCTATGCTTTGTCCATGAAACTTTACACCTGCCCAGAACTTTGAGCACCAGACACAGAGGCAAGGACCACAGAGACCCCATTCCAGGGCAGGCATCAGCATGCACAACACCAGACACATGGGCTTCCCAGGAGCATGTGAGCTATGACAACAGCCAACTTCCCCTTGTCCTTGTGCCCAGAACACCAGCATCCTTAATGGAATCAGGGAGCCCATCTCAACGGCAGTATTTTTCATAGGTGCCCCTGCTCTGCAGATAACAGGCACTAAAGCACTTGCCTACCACATCTGTAATGGTTTGTATTTAGAATGTCTCTCTAGCCCTCACAGACAGGTAGCAATGTTGGAAGCAGGGCCTAATTGCTAAGGAGGGGTCCCTGGGGATGTGCCCTTAGGGATTATAGAAGGTCTCTCCTACCCCTGCTTTTGCTCTCTTGCTTCCAGCCTCCATAATGCAAGATCAGCACCAATACTCTCCCTCTCTCCACTTCCCACTGCCATGCCCTGAGCTCTGCAGACCCAACCTGACATGGACTGAAGCCTGAAATCTCCAAAAACTGTGAGCAAATAAATCTTTCTTCCTCTAAGTTGTGTGGTCAGTCATTTTGGATTAGAGCTGTGAAAATATTGACCGAGGCCAGCCTCAGCAATTTAGTGAGACCCTCAGCAACTTAGTAAGACCCTGTTGCAAAAAAGAAATAAATAAATAGGACTAAGGGTGAAGCTTGGAGATAGAATGCCCCTGGGTTCAATCTCTAGTACCCAAGAAAAAGGGTTTTTTATATATTTTTACTTTTCTTCAGCACCTAGGTGACCATGGGCATTCCAGTGTCTCAGAAAAAAGACACTACACAATTCACCCCCTTCGGCTATTTCCCATCTTGAACCCTCAATGTTTTTAATATGGAGCTTTTTATTTTGGTTTGCATGGTTGCTGTTCAATTGTGTCTATTGCTCCTCCCCTCCCCTGGTAAGTTGCCCAGGTCAGCAGATGGAGTCTGACTGGTTTGTCCGGTGCCACTTGGGCCCGGTTTGTGTGCATTACACATGTTGACTGAGTGGATGAACATAATTTAACAGGCATTTTTATACAAGTATTCATGAAATATGTCCTTATCAATTATCTGATCAATGCCTTAGTTAGCCATAAATATGCCACTTTACAAAGAATAGCAATTTGTGTCCACATGTCTAAATTCATTATTAAAAGGATTTTTTTCAAAATAGCATATCCTGCAGAGGAAAGTTTAAAATCAAGCTTCCTTTAGTCCAAACATTTGGCCAAAAAATGTGTCACCCGTCATGAAAGAATATGCTCAGAGCCAGCAGCATCTCCACTGTCTGCAAGCAGTGAGCTGAACTCTGTCATTTATGTTCCTAGGAAGATATCAGATCCACATTTGTTTGTGGAGATTGTTTCAGAAGATGACTAAAGACGTCTTGGGATGGATCTGAGCCCCACTTCCCTTTACTGTACTTCACCGGGACATTTATTCTATACTCATTTAAAGTCTCTTAAGTCACTTTAAGCCTTTTGAAGTCATCTTAAATTATTTTAATTTGCTCGTTTTTTCTGGGCACCATACTGGTTGGAATGTAGAACTTCTGTCATTCAATTAATAAATTTCTGAAAACAAGTTGCATAAAAGCAATCATTTAGCCTACAAGTAGTCTCCATGGATCTCTTTTTCCAGTTTCAGGAAATTTGATAATGCAAACACACAGAGAAATTTCCCATTAGACCACTTCATGGTATCGGTTCTCAATTTCATATTTGAGGGTATAAAGTGTTAGAGTATAAACACTGACAGTGGAGGGTCGCAGGTTCAGGGCCAGCTGTAGCAACTCAGCAAGACCTTCTCTAAAACAAAAAATAAAAAGGAGTGGGGAGGTAGCTCAGTTAGTGGTAGAGAACCTTTGAGTTTAATCCCAGTACTTCAAAAAAAAGTTACCTTGTATCTGTGAATATCCAACTGACCCACCCTCAGGCAGAGCAGGCACACTAAGTGTTATGATAAAATACTTGGTGTATGCCCTCAGTTCCTGGGACAAAGCTCCAAGTACCCTTGGAATTTCCTAGAATTTTCAATGTGGTGGCTTTTTGAAGCCCCTACATAGCTTCAGGAGGAGAGAGGGTTTCCAGAAAGAGCAAGGCATGATTAGAAGGCTGGAACTTTCAGCCCATCCTCTCTGACCTCTGTGGAAAGGAGAGAGGCTGGAGATGAGTTAATCACAAATGATCAATGATCTGATCAATCATGCCTGTTTGGATCAGCATTCTCACTGACCAGCACAACTTAGAGGAAGGAAGATTTGTCTGCTTACAGTTCTGGAGATTTCAGGGGTCCAGTTCATGTCAGGGCAGGTGAAGTCTGCTGAGATCAGAGCATGGTGTGGAGAACAGAGTGTACTAGGGCTCTTCTCTTACATCACAGAGGCCAAAAGCAAGAGAGTGCAAGCAAGGGGAGAACAAACTGCATGTAATACCCAAAGCCACACACCCAGGGACCCCTCCTCAGCAACCAAGCCCCACCTCCAACGTGGCTGCCTCGTCTCCAAGATGTCCAGAGGGACATTCTAAATCCAAAATTACAATAATGCCTAAATAATGAAACCGTCATAGGAAACTCTAAAGACAGGGTTCTGGGCACCTCCAGTTTGGTGAATGTGCCCATGTGCTCAAAGGGCCACCCAGTGACCATGGAGGGCCACCCAGGGGTGAAAGGAGTTCCCACATTCTGGACCTCACCCCATGGACTTCCTCATCTGGCTGGTCATTTGTATCCTTTATAACATCCCTGTGACCAATTAGTAAGTAGGACTTTAGTACTTTCCTGAGTTCCCTGCACCATTCTAGAAAAATTTGTGAACCTGGGAAAGGGTTGTGGGAACTTGACTTTGCAGCCACATTGGACAGAAGTGTGGGTGACCTGATACTTGGGACTAGTCTCTGGAGAGAGGGCAGTCTTGTGGGCCTGAGCCCTTACCCTATGGTGTCTGATACTCTTTCAGAGTTATCATCAGAAATCAATGGAATGGCAAGATACTTATTTTTGTGTTGAAGAATTAAAGAATTGGCTGTAAAGAGTAGAAAAAAACACTTACTGCTGGTGGCAGAATTTTGCTAAGTCAACCTCTCTTTGACCTTCTTCCATAGTAACCAGTTATTCCTACTGAGGGTCAGGGGTACAGCCATAAGAGTAACAAAGTATTACACAGATAGTTGTATGTCATCCTGGCAAGTACTGTCTCCTGTGGACTTGGTCAGTGAGCCAAGCAATACACCAAGGTAGGCAGCTCACTACCCAAATCACCAATCCAGGAAGTTACAAAGTACACAGGCCCAGCTCTTGATAAAGTCTCTCAGCGAGAACTTGGGCCTTCTAGACATAATGGGGCACAGAAATCAAGGGTCAATTTGTAATCAAACATACCTGGTTGAGACAAATATAGTTAGCATGAATTCTTAGAAAATCTCATGAAGTGGTGACATATTTCTTTGGACCTTTATACTATTTAGGACTCAGAGTTACAAGTGACAGAAAACCCAACCCAGAATGGCTGAAGCAAATTTGGATTTGTGAGATCATTCCTATAAGCTACACGTTTAGGGAGTCACATGTTGTATTTTCCAAATTTGGCTATGCTAATATATTCTATACCACATATCCATCTTACAGTCTTAACAATGACACTCCTCCATCAAAGGGTTTATACCCCTGAATCTGAGAGGGCCTGTGATATGAAGTTATAGAGAAACACCCAAGAGACCCAAGCATCACATCCCTAGCTCTGTAGGCCTCCATAGTCCAGGCACAGACACAGAGTGAGGGAGCTTCATATGATTCTAGCCTCCAGCCTTGGGCAGCCCTTGATGATTCTGTCTTTTCCAAATTCTGTGAAGATAGTTGAGTCAAAAGTGAAACAATTGTTTCTCTTTAAACCACTACATTTTGAGATGACTTGTTAGGTAGTCATAGTAACTGAGATGTAGATGATGTTACCAAGACCCTCCCCTTGGCTCTGGTGCCTTGGGCTCAGGTGCCATACTCAGGCTTTTAGCAAGGGCTCCTAAGCAATGGCTCTTAGGAGCAGCCTGCAGTGCCGTTGGCTTTCATCATTACCCAAGGCAGGACTTCATTTTCAAACACCCCAACAACAGTGTGCTGGTGCTAACCATCCAACTTGGGTTATATGTCGTCCCTTCACTGTTTCTTAGTGGTCTTCGTGGACCCCTTCAGTTATGAGGTAGCGGGCCATTACTTAATGGAAAGCACACCAGTGGGCAAAAGGGTATCATTCCTAATCAAAATGGGCCCATTGCTTCCATAAAAATAAAGAACAAAATCAATAAACGGTTACCGGAACCTTAGCAGCACCACCTTTCCTGGCAGCCTCCTGATGGGTATCCAGGGCCCTTGGAGATTTTTCAAACTCTCCAGAACGCTTTTGCCTTCAAGAGTTTCAAATATCCCTCCATTGCTCCTCACCTGCCCAACTCCTGCCCCATTCATTGTGACCATTCTTGGTACCACTAATCAGAAATGTTCAATATTCAGTACACTAACTTACCCAGTGGTATCATCCCAACTATTGGTGAAAACCAACAGGGAGATTCCTTGTGTTTGTATTAAAGGTGAGGGAGAGAGGGGTGGGTGTCTTGGGTGTCTTTGTGTTCCTTCAGCCACAAATGATCTGCCTGCTCTGAGACTGAAGCCTACTTTTCCTTCAGTGGGGTGAGGGCTACTTAAAAAAAATGTCTTTCATTATTTATTTTCTTCTTTCCTTCTTTTGTTGTGGGGGAAACATAATATATGGATGAGACCGACTTTGAAATTTACATTCTGAAAATATTGATTTCACATCCATGATTTTAACCCTCAGGAGGCGAGAAAGTATTTGACTCTGGTTCAGCATTGTGATCAATACAGAGATTAACCTTTACAAAAGCACTCCATATTACATTAGCATCTGTGTTGACCTTTGAGAAAATATGAATGTCTAGCTAGATATCCCCAAAGCAACAGATAAAAGGAGGGCTTTATAAATCTAAAAAGAATTTTATTCTGATTTTATGTTAGTCAATGGTCATTATCCTCTTGAATTACACTGAACAAAGGCGGGACATTTTCAAAGGTTGCTTCTAGTATAGAATTTTCTAAAACATTTGTTCTCTGGTATTTTTTCACCTTTTCATTTACCAATTTACTCATATTTTTAAAGCCTCACAATAATTAGTCTTATCCCAATAAATCTCAAAAGAAAACAAAATGTGGTGAAAAAAACTTTAGGGAGGCTAAATTCCACATCAAAATTCAGCTTAATGTGTCTCTACACTTAAAGAGATAGTAAATATTTACTTTGTCAATTGATAAAATAATCTTTTATTGACCCAGGTGTTCTGCTTAGGTTGGGGTGAGGTGGGGGTAGACTGGTTCCCATGGAGGAATTCCAAGAAGACTATATTTCTGACCACTGGAAAATCCAGCATTAGAATAACCTCCAGTTGGAACATAATTCCCTCCAAGGAATGCAAAATAAAATCTTACCATCCCCAGGAAGTACAGCAAAGAAGATGCCAAGAGAGAAGTTATCATGGAAGAAAGAACAGAAATACAGAGCCATAGGAATAAAAACAGCACAGTATTGGCACAAAAGCAGACACATAGACCAATGGAGCAGAATAGAAGACACAGAAACAAATCCACACACTTACAGCCTGTTGATTTTTGACAAAGAAGCCAAAAACATACACTGGAAGAAAAAAGAATCTCTTCAACAAATGGTGTTGGCAAAACTGGTTAACCACATGCAGAAAAATGGAAATAAACCCCATTTTCTCACCCTGCACAAGTGTCAATTCAAGATGGATCAAAGACCTGAAAATTAGACCAGAGACCTTGCAGCTACTTGAAGAGGGCATAGGTCCAACTCTTCAACACATAGGCACAGGCAAAAACTTCCTCAACAAGACCCCAAAGACAAGAAGTTAAAATAAGGATCAATACGTGGGATTACATTAAACTGAAGAGCTTCTGTGCAGCAAAGGAAGCTATCAAGAACCTCAACAAAGAGAAAAAAATAGGAGAAGGTTTTTGCCATCTACTTCTCTGATAGAGGACTAGTATGTAGAATATACAGAGAACTCAAGAAACTCACTGTTAAAAAAATGACCAATAAAAAAATGGGCAGGTGAACTAAATAGATACTTCACAAAAGAAGAAATACAAATGGCCAATAAATGTATGAAAATATGTTCAAAATCATTAGCAATCAGAGAGATGCAAATCAAAACTACCCTGAAGCCGGGCACGGTGGTGCACACTTGTAATCCCAATGATTACAAGGAGGCTGAGATAGGAGGATCACAGGTTCAGGGACAGCCTTAGAAAGTAGTGAGACTCTCATCAATCTAGCAAGACCCTGTTTCAAAATAAAAATAAAATAGGGCTGGGGGTGTAGCTTGGAGGTAGAATGCCCCTGGGTTCAATCCCCAGTACCACAAAAAAAAACTATCCTGAGATTTCACCTAACCCCAATTAGAATGGCAATCATTAAAAACACAAACAATAACAAATGCTGGCAAGGATGTGGAGAAGTAGGAATGCTAATACAGTGTTGGTGTGATTGAAAATTAGTGCAACCACTTTGGAAAATAGTGTGGAGGATCCTCAGAAGGCTGGGAAGGAACCTACCATATGACCCAGCAATACCACTTCTAGGTATCTACCCAAAAGAATGGAAACCAAACGACCAGACTAATGCATGCATAACTATGTTTATAGCTGCACAATTCACAATTGTCGAACTATGGAACCAGCCAAGATGTCCATCAACAGATGAATGGATTACAAAACTATGGAATATGTACACAATGGAATTTTACGCAGTCATAAAGAAGAACAAAATTATGTCATTTGCAGGGGAATGGATGGAATTAGAGAACATTATGCTAAGTGAGATTAGTCAGTCACAAAAAGTGAAAAGTCAGATGCTCTCCCTAATATACGGAAGCTAGGGAGAATAGGGCATAGGAGGGAATCCAGACAAAGATAGAGCAAACCTTAGATGAGTAAAGAAGGTGACCTAACTGAGGGAGATGGGAGGGGGGAAGAGGGAAACACCCTAAAGCACAGGATGTACATACACAAACTTATCAAAGTCAACTACTATGCTGAGCACAAGAAGGAGGGAAAAGGGATGGGAATGGGGGGGGGGCTAATTGACCTTTGTGTGCATGTATACTTCTACCACCCTGAAACTCATCAACATGTATGATTACAATGCACCAATAAATAAATAAAAAAGAAAAACGCAGAATAAACTTATTATTAGTCATGTAGTTAATAAGTAGAAGCCAAATGATATCTTAAAAGATAGACAAGCTAGGTGTTAAAAATTAAACAAGGGAGTTGGGCATGGTGGTGCACACCTATAATCCCAATGCTTGGGAAGCTGAGACAGGAGGATCACAGATTTGAGGCCAACCTCAGCAACTGAGCAAGGCTCTCAGCAACTTAGCAAGACCCTGTATCCAAATAAAAAATAAAAACAGGCTAGAAGTGTGGCTCAGAGGTAGAATGCCCTGAAGTTCAGCCTTCAGTACCCCCAAAAAAAAGTATAAGATTCAAGGAGAAATAAATAAAACCAAGTTTCACTCATAGCAGGAGACATTTAGCAAGTCACTTTAAGTACAAGACAGATAAAGCAGACAAAAACTAAGTAAGGATGTAAATGACCGAGCATAAGCAACAGGTAGACTTTATAAATATCTAATTTTACACAGTGATAGTAGAGAAGTCACTGTCTTTCCACATACCAGCATATGTGGAACATGGTAAAACTGGGGCACAAAGAAACCAGAAGTAAGTAAGTAGAAATAGAAATTATAAAAAATAAATAAAGATATTCTTCAACAGGGAAGTTGAAAAAAACTTCTATGAGATATCCAGTTCTTGGACTAAAGGCAAAAGTCATATTGAAAATGCAGAAATTCTAGAAATAATAATAGTAGCACTACCTATCAAACTCTACAGCACATATTTAAGGCAGTGGTCAGAAGGAAAAGCACAGACTTCGATATCTATGGCAAACAAAACAAAAAGAATAAAAACAAAATAAATTTGCAATTCAAAAAATGAAACTAGAGAAAGAACAACAAAGTGCACCAAAAGAAAGCACAAGGAGGGTGTATTAGACAGGGTTCTCTAGATTAACAGAATACACAGAATGAGTATATTTTTTAAAAAAGGGATTTATCAGATGGCTTACAGTTTGCAGCAATGTAGTCCCAGGTTCTGACTGCACGTGGAGGGTCAGAGGAACCAGTAGCTGGTCGAACGGTCTAAGAGCTGGAGTCTTAGGATTGGAGCAACCACTAATTC
>PVJS01022128.1:0-30832 GCA_004027185.1 Glis glis
CACATACACACACACACACACACACACACACACACACACACAAACACACACCATGAAAATAGAGAAAGGCAGCAGTCAGGCAAAAAGAAGCAGCCAAGAAGCCGAAAGCAATTGTTGTAAAACTTAGCCCAGCTCTGCTGTGAATTCCAGGTGACCTTCAACACACCACTTTCCTTCTCTGGGCCTAGAGTGTCCATTTTGTAAAATTACGGGTTGGTGAGATGAACTCACAGGGACCTTCAGCTCTAACTGTCCAGGACTCTTCAAACCAGGGAGAGGGCACTCTTCCCAGGAGGACCGGTCTGTGTGGATATGGCTACACGATCCTTCCCAGTTACCCTGCAGCCTCCAGTCAGTGCACTCTCATGGTTCAGGTGAACATTTATGGTGCTTGTATAACTGTGATTTCTCTCCGGCATTTTTAAAGAAGTTTATTTATGTGTTCTGATCTAGCTGGAAGACAAGGCCACATTGCTTGCAGGACAGAAGTTAAGGCTTATGTTCCTTAGAGCTTCTTGCATAAGCCCAGCACAGTACCTAGCAAACAGACGTGTCCGTGTTTGATGGTTATTTAGTCAGCTGTCAGAGCCACACCCTGTGAGAAAGAACTGGGGGAAAAGGAAGGTGTTCAGGCTCAAGGAGCAGAGACCAAGGAATCAGTGGGGTAGTCATTTCCAAAGACTCTAACGCTGCTTTGTAGAAGGGCTGCAGACATGTTCTGCAAGAGCCAGAATGCAGGTAGAGCCAGAAGTGACGAGAAAGTGATGCAGGGTACACAGAGCACAGGCTGCGCTCTAGTCAAGGGAGACTGAGTTCCCCATTGTTGGGCATCATGCAAGTGGGAACCTGGTGGCTGGGCCTCCGTTAGGAACATTGTAAAGGAGACTCTGGCTGTGCATGAGTGGTAGCTTAAGCCCTCTAAGGTCCATCTCTGTGTACCTGCTCATTTGCATATTCATAACTAGATTCATATTCTGCTGTCTCTGCTTCTTTTAGCATAGACACAAGGATTTTGCCCTTACGTGAACCTGATGTATGAGTGCAAATATTACTTCCCTGGAAGCCATTTCACTCATTCATTCATTCAGTGGCTTTTTAAAGAATGGCTGTTACATGCAACCCCCTTTGCCAGACACTGAGAAGTCAAGAGTGAGCAAGGCAGACCCCATCCATCCTCCAGGCCCTCCGGATAAGCAGGGAGGAAGACATTATACACTAGTGAATCCATTGTCTAATCTCCATTATGGTAAGAGAAAGATACCTGGGGCTGGGACAGCTTATGGAAAGTAGATGAGATTTAATCCTGGAGGGAATGGAGAGACCTCAGATAGAGTATCCTGTTTCCAGATAGAAATGTCTTCCTTCTCCACTAAGAATGTGATGATGATGATGATGATGATGATGACGGTGACAATTACCAACATGTATTAAGTGCCTGCTTGGGGTCATGTATTACGATATGCTTTTTATATATGTTTTCTTGCTCAATTCGGCTAACACTCCATGAGGAAGTAGATAATATTGTTACTCCTTGTTATCCTTCATTGAGATAAGACAGTGAGAGCCCAAACATGTGCATAATTTGATAAATGTTACATAGATAATAAGTATAAAACCACGATTCAAGCCCAGGTCCCTCTGACCCTGGACCCCTTTCCCAAAAACTCCCATAACACTTGCCCAGCCAGAGGCTGCAGAAACCCAATCCAACCCGGCATGGCACTGAGAGGACAGCAGAAGAGGTGCTGAGGAACGTGGGTGAGCTCCGCCTTACACAGAGGACAGATGTCTCGCTGGAGGGGGACGAGGACACGGAGGAACAGTATATTCTCAGAGCTGATGCAGTAGAGGGGAAGGAGCATGGAGCTTGTGGCTTGGACAAGATGCCACCAGGCCCAAACCTGGAACTCTACATTCTGCAGAAGTTAATCTGCAAGCACATGGTGGCAAGGGCTGACCGCCCTGGACCCCAAGTACCCCAATAAGACCTGGCATAACCTGACCCCACCATCTCTCCCTCTGCATCTGTCACACTGAAAGTTATGATTTTAATGAAATCCCATCCACATATATAGAACAATATCTGACAGGAGTTTGAGAGCCTAAGTTTGGATTCTAGACCTATTGCTGCCACTATAGGCAAGATTTGAACTCAAACCTTCTTGTCAAGGACCACCCACACTACGCCCACACTGATCCCCAACTCTCCTGTGCTCAGCAGTCACCTGGCACAGGAGTAAGAACATGGACTTTGGGGTTCTATAGCTGGAGAGGAACCCTGGCCCCATCACTTTATAAACACTGTGACTCTGGAAAAGTTGCTAATCTCTCTGAACCTCAGTTTCTTCATCTGGAAAATGGAGATAATATCATCAACCTCAAGAACTATTGTAAGGGTCAGGATATGTAATTAGAGTTAGATGGGGGAGTATGAAAAACGCATGTCTGGAATGCACAAATATATGGAGACAAAAAATAGGTAAGTGATTGCCTGTGGCTGGGGGTGGAGGGAGAGGATGGTGTGTGTGTGTGTGTGTGTGTGTGTGTAGAAATGGGGAATGACTACTAATAGTCATGGAGTTTCTTTTTTATGTGATGAAAATGTTTCAAAAATAATGTGGTTATGGTTGCACAATCCTGTGAATATACTAAGAACTGTTGGGTTGTATGCTTTAAATGGGTGAATTGTATGATATGTGAATTATATCTCAAAAGAGCTATTTTGAAAAATAAATAGTGGGTATAGCTTCCTAATTTCTGAATGGTTCAAGTTCACTTATACCAATGTTATAGAAATATGCATACACATCTATCCTATCAAATATATGTAAATATGAATATAATGTAAACGTATATATATATAGATACACAAACAATATTAACTTACATAAACAGGTGGATTCAGTCTATGAAGTGAGAATTCCCAATCTCTGCAGAACTTTTTTTTTTTTTTTTGTGGTACTGGGGATTGAACCCAAGGGCATTCTACTTCTGAATTACACTCCTAGCCCTATTTTATTTTTGAAACGATATCTCATTAAGTTGCTGGGAGCCTCACTAAGTTGCTGAATCTGCCCTTGAACTTACAATCCTCCTGTCTCAGCCTCCCAAGTACTAGGATTACAGGTGTGCACCACCATGCCCGTCTTGTAGAACATTTTTAACTTTCCAAAGCATGGTAGGATTTGGCAACATGTTTGATCGTTCCCTGATGACCCTCTAAATGGGCAGAGCAGGAGCTATTTAAGGTTTAGGTAGGATGTCTGGGTCCATTTTTAGAATCATGCACTAGATTTCATGCCTTAATTCAACTGATGACCTTTACTCAGAAATAAGCACAAAACATCAATCTTTTGTTCAATTAGTAATTAATATTGCTGAACGGACAGAGGAAGAAACTGAGGGCTGGAGAATTGTCCAAGAGCACAAAGCTAGCTAAGAGTGGCATCTGGACATAAAGCATTGTTTCTTTTTGTTTGTTTGTTTGTTTGTTTGGACTTCTTGTCCATAAACTCTCCTTTTTTTTTTTGTAGTACCGGGGATTGAACGCAGGGGCGCGCTACGCCCCCGGCCCTATTTTTTATACTTTATTTTGAAACCGGGTCTCACCAAGTTGTGGAGGGCCTCACTAAGGAGAGAGAGAGAGAGAGAGAGAGAGAGAACACGCGCTGAGGCTGGCCGTGAACCCGGATCCTCCGGTCTCCGCCTCCCAAAGTACTGGGATTACAAGCGTGCGTCACCACGCCTGGCTCATAAACTCTCTTCTCTGACCCACCATCTCTTTCCCTCCTCTCTTCTGGCAGCCCTCCATTGGTGGTCATCTGAACCCCAAAACACCCTCCAGAGTGACCCCAAGAAGGACACTGCTGGCTACTTTGAGGCTCATGCATTCAGATAGGGACAGAAAGGACTGCAGAATAAAATCATAGCTCCCTCCTCTTCAAAGGCTTCCTTGGTCCTAAACTCTATAATTGCATGTTGATCACAAATGCTCTGAAGGAAAGGGTCAGTTCCATGTAGCAGCGGGCTAATTATGTGGCGGAATTTCTAAAAAAAATTATCATTTTATAAATAGTGTTATTCCTCTGAAGAGGGAAGGAAACACACACACCACATACCCGACCATGTTTCAAACTGAATTAATTAGTAATTTGAAGCCTAATTATCAACTAATCTATTGGAACATGCAAGTCTTTTGTATTTGGACGGTGTATGCAAATTGCATCCTATTAGCTGGCAGTTGTAAGAGTTGAGAACTCATTAGGTCAGAAGAAGAGAAATGCAGATCAGAAGACGATAGCAACCCCAGGGGCTGACTGGGGGATGCTGTGGCTGAGGGGGTCACTGGGCAACAGATGGAGGCTGGCGATTTAATTACCTAGGGTCTTTCCGTGGCTAGGAGGCCACTGATGTGTAATTTCTATCTCACCCAAAAGAGGTAATTATGCATGCCCTTTTCCTTGTTCTGTGTAGTCCCAAGCTGCAAGGTGCCCACAAGGTGTCACTGAGAGATGTCCTGGAGTAGTGGAAAAGGCAGCGCTGTTGCTGCTCATCACCGTGCTGGGCCTAGCTCCTTGCTGACTGGCTGGGCGACACTGGCTAAGTCATACCCCCTTGCTGGTTCTGTTTCCCAACAAGTAAATGTAATTTAGATGCAGATGACTTCCTAAATCCCTTCTGGCAAAAGGATCTGGGATTTGAGGGATTTCAAGGGCTTTCTTCACTCCCTAGTCAAAACTTTATATTTGTAAATGGTATTTTGGGGGTAAGACCCTTGGTTCCCCCAAAAGACTACAAATGATCACCACTCATATAAAATGCATACATCTCTGAGAAAAGCAACACATTTAAGCATTAACATTTGGGTCTAAATTAACCTATCTCAATAAGCCCTTTTTATCAACAGTCCTGACTCTGAAATATTGAGACTGCCAAGGCAAGGAAATTGTGAAGGAAAAAGAAAAATAAAGCAAGAACCAATCTACTGCTGGAGACCAGGCCAGAAAGATGGGCAGAATTTAAAGATTAGGCAGGATGTCTGGGTCTATTTTTATAACCATGCACTAGGTTTTGTGCCTTCATTCAACTAATGACCTTTACTCAAAAATAAGTACAAAGCATCAATCTTTTCTAATATTGCTCATAGAAATAACCAACACAAAATAATGCAGCTAATAGTGAACATGGTTACATGTCCAATTAATTAGGGTGAAAAATGAAAATTTGTTATAGATGAAGAGCTAACAATTACATCTTAATGGGAACATGGGAAATTAAAAGGTAAAAAAAAGACAAAGGTAATAAATGAACTTATTAGAAAATGCTACCATGAGGGAAAGTGACACATGGCAAAATTTGTTATTGACTAAAATTTAATGGGAGCTTCAGCCACTTTGGAAGATAGTTTTAGAGTTTCTCAAAATGTTAACATAACTGGGCAACACTTGGGTGGTGCATACCTATAATCTCAGCAACTCAGGAAGCTGAGGCAAGAGGATTGCAAGTTCAAGGTCAGACTGGGCAACTTAGCAAGACCCTGTCTCAAAATTAAAAAAATGTTGGGGATGCAGCTCAGTGGTAGAGCACCCTTGGCTTCAATCTCCAGTACTGCCCAGCAAAACAAAACAAAACAAAATTTAAACATAGAATTTAGCACTTAACACAGAAATTCCACTACTAGATATATATTTTAAGAGAAAAACTTGTGCATTCATGTTTAGAGCAGCATTATTCATAATAGTCAAAAAGTGAAAACAAACTAAATGTCCATCAACTATTTAATGGGCAAGCAAAAGTGGTATGTCCATCCATATAACGGAATATTATTTGGGAATAAAATACATAGAGATCGAATGGAGATTAGTGGTGGCTATGTATGGCTTGGAGGGTAATATATAATGACTGCTAATAGGTGTGATTTTTGGGGTGATGAAAAATTTAAAAATAAGATTAGGGTGATGTTTTCATGACTCTGTAAATATACTAAAATCCACTGAATTATATACTTTGCATGGGTGAGTTATATGTATTTGAATTATATCTTTATTTATTTATTTTTTGGTATTGAGATTGAACCCAGGGCATTCTACCTCCCAGCTATACCCTTGGCCCTTTTATACAATTTTGAAACAGGGTCCTGGTAAGTTGCTGAGAGTCTTACTAGGCTGCTGAGGCTGGCCTTGAACCTGAGATCCTCTTGTCTCAGCCTCGAAAGTACTAAGATTATAGGCATGTGACAACACACCCGGCTGAATTATATCTTAATAAAGTCTTTAAAAATGGGACTAAGTGCAAAACAAAATTTCATTCAACTTTGGGGAAGAAAGAACTGAAAAAATCAAATTTCATGACAAAATAAAAAAAATGTAGATGTATAAGCCATGACCCAGGATAAATAGACTTGACCGAAATAATGATCACAAAAGCAAACTCATAATGGCACATTGTGGCTGCTAGGTATGTTCAAAGGATGATTTGATGAACTCTGTCTTTGTGGCACAGAAAATAATTACACCTAATAAAACAACCTGCAGCACGTTAAAATGAAAACAATTTTTTAAAAAAGAGGCTTATCTATACTATATAGAAAAATGAATAAAAGTGAAATTGACATATCATTCCAACTGCAAGATCGTTTCAAATTAAAGATTTGTTAATATTAGTGTAATTGTGACTTAAATTTTTGTATTTATGGATAATAAAACTATCATTGAGTTTAAAACAGAGTGCCAAATACAGTAGGATCTAGACATCTAGTATTCATTCAAAGGTGTGTTGCCAAAGGGCACAGATGACAAAAGAGGTGATTGTGTTGACTGATGAAGCCCGGCCCACCAGCATCCTCTCTCCCAAGGGTGGCTAGAAGTTCACTGACAGTGTGCTATAGTTCGAAAGTGGGATGTGGTGGGGAAAAGGTAAATTTAGTGCTGCCAAGGGCTAGCATTGCAGCTCTGAGTTTTCCCTCCCACCCTGCAGTTCATACCAGGTAGGAATCATGGGAGAAAACTAGGGCTTCAAACATGGAAAGGGACTGAACTGACAGATTGCCATGTTCTACTCACCAGATTTGCAAGGATGTAATGGTAGCCAATGCCGTTCTTCTCCAGCTTTATAATCTGCAAAACACCATGGGAGGGGACTCATCAGTCATATTAACAGGTGAAGCTAGAGCCACAGTAATAATAGCAGCAGCAGCTGACATTACCTACAATATGCTCTTCCCTATCCCAAGACCCAAACAACAATATCCCAACCACCCAATGATGGTGTCCTTCTTAGAATCCTTATTTACAGATGAGGAATAGTCACAGAAAGGTTAGTTAAGTTCCTTAGAGTTGCCCAGCTATTAAGTGGCAAATACAGGATTTGAAATCATTTTTTAATCTGAGTCTAGGGGTCCAGTGTTATCACTGTAACCCCAAGGATCCAGCTGAAATGCTCACTGCTCTCCTTCCATAAAGCCTTCCATGCACACGGAGATTCCCCCTGAGGCAGGAATCTCGTTGCACGGAATCCCCTGTCACTGTCATGACAGTAGTTGCTGCCTGGATGGTCACTTGGGTAGATGAATGATTCCACCATGAATGATTCCTTGCATGAACCATATACAGATGCTAGTCTTTCATTCCCTGAATTTTGTGCTTACCTCCCTAAGCCAGTTGTGTACTCAGACATCAATAGATCATTCAACTTGGAAGCTGGAAGGACATGTCAGGGTTATCTGGTCCAGATCCTCATTGGACAGATGGGAAGCTGAGGCTTAAAGCTGAGGCTTAAGAGGGGAAGTGATTTGCCCAGAGCCCATAGAAGTCTGGTGGCAATGTTGGAACAGGTACCTGACTTGTGCACCTTTCCATATGATGCCTGATTACTGTCAATCATTAAGAGCCAGGATCCCCTATCACTCTTCCATCTCGAATAAAGACTGAATCATTGCAAGTAGGAAAAATATTTGTGAAAAGAACTACCTAGAGCTTTGCGTGGGCAGCCAGACATACCATCCAACAAAGGCTGGTTGGGACTGCAGACCTTGGCTTTAACCCTAGCTAGCTTAGAAAGTAACTGGATCTCTTTCTTTCTTTCCTTTTTAAATCATTATATTGGAACTAGAATACCTTGCTCAGTGCCTCTCCCCCTGCATGGCTGTAAGGAGACATAAAACATAGGAGAAGCAGCCGGGCTTCCTCTCTAACTGAATAAATTGTCAAGGTTATTAAAACCCACATCCAGACATCTACTTAATTGGATGTATGTGCATAGCAGCTCACCTACTTTTTATGTGGGGAATAATTAAGTGCAAGCACACACAATGAACACTCTCAAACAGTGGTGAGATTCTGAAATTCCAGATCACAGAGCTCAAATCCCACTGGGAGGATAGTTTTATTAATAATTCTTCATCACTTTGTTCATCTTCTTGTCAAACGGTTTGCTGCCCCTTCAACAATGAGACACCTTTATCAGAAACCTATTCCGCTTCTAATAAACACAAAACAGCAAACAAAAGAGGCTTCAGGACCCACCACATTCAGGCAATGGAGAATTACCGTCTCTGCCAGATGGAAGGTTCAGATTGAAGCATAAGAAAAGCCAAAAATTGCTGACTTTCAACCAATAAAGTTAGCAATTTACTTTTTAAAATTATTTTTATTTTTATTTTATTTTTTATTGGTGCATTGTAATCATACATCTTGATGGGTTTCAGGGTGATAGAAGTATAGTTCCACCTAATACTAACCTTCACATCTGTTTCTTCAGCTTCCTGTCTATTGACCTACCTCCCCTCCTTTACTAACTTCATTTTACAAGTATTTAATAAGTGCTTACTATATGTGAAGCGTCACTGGCCACACAGTGGAAACTAAGTGAAACAAGTATAGTTTCATCCCTCCTGGGGTTGTATTTCACTGGAAGGAAATCTTTTTTCTTTTTTTTTGTGGTACTGGGGATAGAACTCAGGGGCATTCTACTGCTGAGCTACACTCCCAGCCCTATTTTATTATTTAATTTTTGAAATAGGGTCTCACTAAGTTGCAGAGGGCTTTGCTAAGTTGTTGAGGCTGGCCATGAACCTGCGATCCTCCTGTCTCAGCCTCCCAAGAACTGGGATTACAGGCATCTGCCACTGTGCCCAGCTGGAAGATTTTTTTTAATAAACAGGTGAAGAGACAAATTCACACACAGTTACAAACCAAGAAAAGCATTATAAATGTAATATGCAATCTCGCACAGGGTCCTCCTTGAGCTATTAACTCCAAGTTCCTTTCCACCAGATCACCTTTCTTCACAATCTTTGCATCTGAATGGTCTCTCCTGTTGTCTCTGATGATCTAGATCCTTTATGGCTGAGCTGTAATCTCAGCTCCTCTGTAAAGTCTATGATTAATTAATCTATTCAACAAACATTTATTGAGCATAGACTATAGACCAAGCACTGTGCTATGTGCTGGGGGGTGCACCTCTGAGCAGGTGAAGCAAGGTCCCCATGACCTCATTGAGCTGAGTTGCCATTTCAGTAGGGAGCCAGATGGTAACATATATAAATAGATAAATGAACAAGATTACAGCAGGTGAGAAGCACCATGAAGACAATAAAACAGGGCAGTGTGATGGATGGCTTGGCTACTCTCACCTCTAATTCATTCTGTACTTAATGTCTGCAGTGTATAATGTGGCGTCTTATCTTTCGATAAAGCGTACTATTCTAATAACCCCTTTCCTTGCTTATAAGCCTTCACCAACTTCCCACTGTTTGCAGAAGAAGAAACTCCAAACTCTGCAGAATGGTTCCCGAGGATATTCACCTGTGTTCATCTCCCTGCCGTCATCTCTAGTAGACACCCAGCATCCTCCACTCAGCCTGCCAAGCCACACTGAATTTCAGTCCTTACAACCACCTACCCGGCTGGGCCTCCCAGTATAGGTCTTCCTCCAACTCATACCCCCATGGCCTCCTGGAGAAGTCCAGACTCATTTCATATTTGGGATTTTTCTTAGAGCCTTCATTGATTTCTTATTCTTTCAGTTCACTCAAAAAATATTTCTTGAATGCTGGCTAGGTGACAAGTGCCGTTCAAGAACTCTAGATACAGTAGGGAAGAAAATAAGACAAAAATCCCTGCCTTCCCAGTGCTTACATTCTTACTGGGGGTCGGGGTGGGGTGGAGACAGGGACATGTGACTAATTCCCTATTTGGAATTGGAGTCACTGTCTCCTTGTTTTGGTTAGGCAGACATCTTATATTAGGCTGAAAAGACCCTCATTACTGAGTGTTAGGTTGTCTTGCCAACAGTGTCTGATTGTAAATCAGAGCTGTAAATTCTGGGCTTACTGTTGTCACTAACTCCTTGTCTGAGCCCAGGGCAAATCATTCAGTCCATCTGACCATCACCCATCCCCTCTGTAAAATGTATGCAGAAGCAACAAATCACGTGATCTGTAAGATCCTTTCAAATCTTTGGTCTTATTATTCAGAATTAGAAGAATTTAAAAACTTGGAATGATTTTAAAAATGTTATACACTACCATCTCAGATACCCATACAAACAAGGCACTGACTTATAAAATATAAATTTGTCCTTTGACAGAGGAGGTCGCTACAGATGTAGAGGCAAAAAAAAAAAAGTTGTATTTTTAAGAGGTTGGAGTGAATCAAATCAGCTTGACATGTTAGCTATCAGACCCTGGGCAAATAGAATCCCTCTTTTCCCCATCTATGAGATAGGGAAGTTGCGAGGAGCTGTGTTATAGAGTCGCTGTGAGGATGAACAGGACTGTGCATGGACAGGGCCTGCCATCCTGTCTGGTGTACTGTAAGCACCAGCAGGAAGCAGCGTGTCACAGTACAGGACAGTCATGTCTCTATTAAGATACCTCATTGACATTCATCGCATTCTCGTCTACTATCTCATCTCATCTTCTTACCAGTTGTGTAGAGCAGGAAGCCTCTTTCCTATTTTTCAGATAAATTCAATTATTCCCAAAGAGGGAAGTGACTCAAAAAGCCAGTGCTCCTTGGCACTAGGAATAGTAAAAATAGGCAAATGTTTACAGGTATCAGCCACTGAGGGGCAGGCTCTCTTCCAAGCTCTTCACAGGTACTGATTCTTTTCAGCCTATCAAGAGCCTTCTAAAGGTGGACGTGATTATTATTCCCATTTTACAGAACAGAAACCCAAGATGTAAAAAGATTAAAAAAAAAGAACAAAAATATTCGAGCTCACATAGCTGGTAAGCACTAGGGCTGGGATTTGAGCCCCAGCCTGTCTGGTTCCAGGGTCTCTGCTCTTGATCATCATCCTATACTGCCCCACTTCAATCCTAGAGCTCAAATCCCTGGCTCCAGCCCAGAGGACTTCCATCTCCATAGAAATAAGTTTTGCTGGTTTCTCTTTTCAAGAGCTGAAAGCCAAATCCACACTTGATAAAACAGAACACACAGAGTTAATGCCTTAAAGAATCCATGACTTTCAGAATCTCTCCCGGTTCTGTGGCTCAGGCTTCTGAGTGATTGGGGAGCTGGCTGGTGCTGCTGAGATTCCCTGTGGGGGGCCCGGGGGTCTTGAGGGCTATTAACAAGCTTTGTCATGTTGTCAAGTACCTAAGACTACCATCTTTTATCACACTGTACTGTTGAAAATGATTGCAGATCTTCTTCCTTGCTAGTTCTTCTGAATACACAAATGCAGTTTAAAAAGACAACTGATCCACACAATGACCTACGAAGTCTGTGGCCGGCATGTGGTGGTTTAGTTCTGAGAGCAGTTTAGAGACTGCTGGCTAAACTGTTAAGATTATAGGGTTGGTTCATAGAACAGACAACTGACTTCTCAGAGGCAACAGAGCCTTCAAAGAAACCATAGAAAGGGAGGAGGTGGCTTCTGTTTCCTTGGACTCTTCAAACAGGTCAGTGGGCCAAAGGGATGAGATGCAAATTGCCAGATCAGTGCATAACAGAGCCCGGGGCTTAAGGCAGGAATGCACCTCTGCAGTCTGTGTTCCTAAAGAGACAGCACTTCATGAACTCTAAAATGCGTTGGAATTTATTTTTTAACAATAGAGGGAAATACCGGAGGTAATGTGGTAGATTGATCTGAGAGCCATTTGAAGCCCCATATCAAAACTCCCATTGTTTATGCTACTTTATAAATATTCCAAATTAAATTTTATGAATTATGGATGTGAGATGGAAGGCCTCTAATATCATCTCATCAAGAAACTTCTTTTTTTTCTGGTACTGAGGATTGAACCCAGGGGCATTCTATCTCTAAGCTATACCCCAAGCCCAATTTTGTTTTTTATTTTGAAACAGGGTTTTGCTAAGTTGCTGAGACTGGCCTCAAACCTGCAATTCTTCCGTTGCAGCATCTCAGGTACTGAGATTACAGGCATGGGCCACAATGCCTGGCATGAAACCTCTTTATAACCCTCTTTTTAACAGCTGAATTGTCTCCCACCCCACCCTGGGCCCTGGTCGTCTTCACTACCTGGCCCAGGATGGCATTGAGGCGTTCCGATTCACAGTCCACCACCACCAGACGTTCCTTTTTCTTCTCCAGGTCCTGAAAGAGCATCCGGTACCCCTCCTCTGTGGTGGTCAAAATGTTGACTGCTGTCACCTGCCAGTTCTTCTCTGCTGCTGTGTCCAGGACTTTCTGCAGGACGGACAAACCTGGAGGCCGGAGGAGGAGGAGGAAGACAGAGAAATGCAATCAGCATGTGAAGGTACCACCCTACTTCGCCTCTCTCCACCCAACTCCTTTCCACCACCCAGCTCAGCTCCAGCTCCCTTTACTGTGCAACTCTGAACTTCATGAGCACATGAAGTTTCCATCCTTAGGGCATGGTAAACAGTAAAATTAATGACTTGAAATATAATCTGAGGTGCAAATCCAACATGCCAGCTAAATTACTTTGTGCAGGCTCCTGTACCTCTCCAAACTTCAGTTTCTGTAAAGTGGTGGTGTAAATAATGCCCACCTCACACTGTCACTGAGGATTAAATGAGAATGTCTGATCCATGGCAGAGATGGCAGAGTCTGATGTAACATTTTCCAGATGTGGAAATTGAGGTTTAGAGAGACTTAGACATTGGTGCAAGGTCACACAGCTAGCAAATGCAGAGCTCAGAGCTCTTGAGCTGAAAGTCAGTTTTTCTGTTGATTCTAGAGACAATACCCTATAAGCAAAGTTATGTTTTTCTGGCTTTGCCAGTTCGGGCCTCAAACTTTATTTTATCACAAAGCTGTCCTGAAAGAGACCTTCTCCATGTGACCATGAAGGCAACTGTCTGAGAAGGGAAATCATCAAAATAGGGAGGGGAAAGGAAAAAATAAAAATTAAAAACAATCAGGGTGCTCTGATCTCTGCCTCTGCCAGCTCCTTCCCATCTGAATAGCAGCTGCTTAACTGCCTGAAAAACCATTTTCACAAGCCACTCTCCACTCAAAAGCCTTCCGGGAGTCCCTGTGGGCATCCAAGTCACGGCCGTGCTCCTCCCCCTCAGCTTCCAGGCCTTGAGCCTCCCGTTTATTTATTTGCACAAATAATGACTATGTTCTTACAGAATAGTGAGTAGTACACAAGGGGAAGGTAGGGCAGTGTGCACAGACACCACAGGGGTCAGAACAAAGTCCCAACCAAGGGACGAGGGAATAGGGAAAGTGGATTTGATCAGGCTGCAGAAGAGGGAAAGGATTTCTAGAGGTCAACTTGAGAAAAGAAGTACATTCCAGAAAATGGGAACCACATAAGCAGAAATAAGGAGAAGGTAAAAAGCAAAGGAAGCATTTGGAAGATGTGATGTAAAATTCAAAGGAGGCAGAATTACAAAGCCTTGAGAGGAATGAAAACAATGACTGATGATGATGATGATGATGATAACAACAGTGGTAGTGATGATGATGATGGTGGTGATGATGATGCTGGTGATGGTGATGATGATGATGGTGGTGGTGGTAATGATGATGATGGTGGTGGTGATGATGATGACGATGATGATGATGATGGTGGTGGTGGTAATGATGGTGATGATGGTGGTGATGATGATGATGATAGTGATGGTAGTGGTGGTGATGATGGTGGTGATGGTGGTGATGGTGATGATGATGGTGATGATGAGGGTGGTGATGATGATGATAGTGGTGGTGGTGGTGATGATGGTGATGATGGTGATGATGATGATGATGGTGGTGATTGCAGCTAACATACATCAAGGGTATTGAGCATTTACTATATCAGAGGCACTGAACACACTTTTTAGTCACTAATCTCATTTAACCTTCACAATACTTTCTGAGGTAGAGACTGTTTTATCTTTACTATAGAGATGAGAATATGAAGGCATGGAGAATTTTAACTCCATTGCATACATAGTAAAACTAAGGTATAGAGTGCTTGGCCAGAGTCAAGCAGCTAGAGAGGAGATAATGTAGGATTCAGAACCAGGTCTGTCTACACTTCTAATAACCATGCCATGATCCACGAGCCATTGTACTAAGGTCCTTGGACTCAGGAGCTTGGTGAGCTGCCAAGTGACACTGTATGTTAAGAGGATTCCTCTCCCAAAGGATGTGTTTCTACACCATGAGTTAGAGATTAGCTACCAAGAAACCAGTCCACAGAAATAAAGCATTTGGGTTCATTCCCGCATGCTTTTCCAGGGGGAGTGAGGCACAATTCTTCTTCTCGCTAGTAATTTTCTCACCATCCTTTAATGGTCTCTCTTCCCTAATCCTTGGCTTACCCCGGTCGGCATCATAAATGTAGACAAATTTCTGCCACTTGTAATGGTCGATGATGCTGATGAGGGCATCTTGTAGTTCAGGGCGCAGTTGGAGGACAAACTGATTGGATGTGTCAACGGGAAAGCTCGGCGTAATGAAGCACACGTGGAGGGCCCCACAGAAGGAGGTCAGCATGTTGACAGTCCTTCGTTCATAAAACCCAAAGATGGCATAGACTCCTTTGGAGAACTGGGAACAGACTAGAAGAGAAGAAGAGAGGGATTAATGGATAGAAGATGCTGCAAACAAACTGTCAGATAGCTCAAAAACTAATCCATCTACTAGACCAATCCATCTATCCAACCCATCACCTGTCCGTCATCTATTATGTAGCTATCCACCCATCCAACAAAGCAATCCATCCACCCACCAATATATTTAACTGTCCATCCATCCTACCCATCTACCCATACTACTCACCCGTTCACCATTCTCAACTCCTATCCATCTCTCTAAATCCAATGTATATTAGGTACCTTCTACATGCCAGATGGTTATTAACTATAGAAGCCATGTATACAAGCATTTTCATATGTTACCTCATTTTATCTCTACAATGACCCTGTTTGGGTACGAAGGGGATGAATAGGTCAGTTTGTTTAAGGGGAAAATCAAGGATCAGAAAGTTAATGGACACGTTCAAGTAGCACTTCTAGGACAAATCCAAATTAGGCAGACATCGTAACTCTTAATCCAATGATCGTTCTATTTCATTGCCCGTCACTTCAAGGCAAAACATTTTAAAAATTCTACAGGAAAAAGGATGTTTGTCAGCTATTGCTGCTGATACATGTTTAAGAAAACAAGTGTTGATTTTCCCAGCTTAGCCCTTAGCTCTCTGTACATTTCTCTGCTGATGTTCATTTCATGTTTGTACATCCTGCTAGTCGACTTTCAGGCCCCCTGGTGTATTAGCCATAGTAATAGCTTAGCTATGTGAACATCCCCACAGGATCCATTTTGTAGGATCCCATTGCGGTTACCAATCCTGGCTTGTGGTTGATTACATTGCTGGTTAGAATGTAATGCTAATAAGACCAAGGGTTAGTGAGTTCCCAAACCTCATTTTACTATTTCATATAGGAAGGAGAGTTCATAGTTTTTGACCTGGCAAGGAGACCAACCCAAAGGCTCTCTCCAATGCTTGAACATTATCTCCCCAATGTGGATGATGAGAGAGTTCAATTGTCCTCATCACAATAAGAGTATTTTAGAGTACTTTTCCATCCTTTCACATATTTTAGGCTATTGAGTCCTTATCACAACTGTGACATGGACCTTATCAGATAACATTTTTTTCTTTTTAGACAAAAAAAAGGTAATGCTCTTAGATCAACTATTCTCTACCACATCGCCTGCTTCCAGGACCCCACATGACCTTTTTATGCAGGGTCTCCAAGATGTGTTCCATGAAACATTAGTCTTACAAGATGATCTTTAAATAAAAAAAAGTCTTCTTTGGTTAAATAAATTTGGGAAATGGTGCATACTCTGCCCTCATCTTTTGGGGGTTCATACAGCATGCTGGGCACATAAAAGATTGTGAGGAATCCTGTTCAACTTGAATCTAGATTTTACCAAATTTGTTTGGCCTCAGGACCATTTTTTGTTAATACTTTTAGCACAGTTTGTAAGATTGTTTTGGTTATGCTACACTAAGAATGCAATTGACCACTGATTCCCAATTGTTGTTGAGTCTCAGCGGTCAATCAGTCCCTAGAGTTAATGGGCTTGAAAGATCAACTTCTCTCTCTCTCTCTCTCTCTCTCTCTCTCTCTCTCTCATTTTTTGTTTGTTTGTTTGTTTGTTTTTGGTACTGGGGCTTGAACCCCTGGGACATTGTACTACTGAGCTATAACCCCAGCTCTTTTTTATTTTTATTTTGAAACGGTCTCACTAAGTTGCTGAGTATCTCCCTAAATTGCTGAGGCTAGCCTTGATCCTATGATCCTCCCAATGACTGCAATTACAGATGTGTGCCACCATGCCCAGCTCATCTCTTAAAGATGCCGGATGAGCTGGGCGTGGTGGCGCATGCTTGTAATCCCAGTACTTTGGGAGGCGGAGACTGGAGGATCCGGGTTCGCGGCCAACCTCAGCTCTCTCTCTCTCCCTGTCTCTCTCTCTCTCTCTCTCTGCCTAGTGAGGTCCTCTGCAACTTCGTGAGACCCGGTTTCAAAATAAAGTATATAAAAAAATAGGGCCGGGGGCATAGCGCGGAGGTAGAACGCCCCTGCGTTCAATCCCCGGTACCTCAAAAAAAAAAAAAAAGATGCCAGATGAACCACCTGAATCATCTGTCCATCTCCCACTGAAAATGAGCATGCTGTTTATAGGAAACCTGGCAGGTAATCATTAACATCTGCTTGCATACTTCTATTTCCAGGGTACTCACTACCTCTTAAGGTGCCTGGTTTACTAACAGACTGCTCTTTGAGACCAGAACCTAATGGAATGCCTGCTTTTCATTCACTCTGTGGCCCTCCTGGTATCAGAAGGTGGTTCTCATGTCCTTGAGCTCCATTGCATTTGATGTTTAGCAATGGAATCCATTCTCTACCCAGAAGCCAGAAAAATTTTATTAATTAAGCAAAATCAAAACCAAAACAAAACACACTGTTTCTCTTTCTTATGCACATGAAATTACTCCCTATGGTTTTGAGACTTCCCCTTGCACACGGGAAAAAATCCCCAAATATTTGACCATGACACGGAGCTTGGATCACCTGCCCCACCAACCTCGCCTAACTTACACATTCTTTTCCTCCTTACTCTCCACTCTGGCTACCCTGGCATCCACCCTCTTTCTTAGGGGTCTTAGCTCATTCTGCCCGAGAGACTGTGCTCTGCTCTCTTCCTCCAAGTGCTGCTCCCTGACCTCTTTGTAGAGATTATTCCTGTCAGCAGTCATATCTCAGCTCCCTGCCTCCAAAAGGCCCTCCTTCATCACCTTTTCTTAATAGTGGCTTGACCTTCCTCCTCTACCCCATCAGCCTCTATCACATCACCCAGTCTTATTTTTCATACTTTAATCATTATGACCTAAAATAATTTTCTTGATTTATTTGTATATATCTGTGGCTGCTTGGGTAAATGTAAATTCCCTAAAAGTAGAGATCTCCTCTATGCCTCAAAGTCAGTGGGGGGCCTGGAACATGGTATGTACTTAGCACATATTTGATGAATGAATGAATGAATGGTGAATGCTTGGGGAGAAGGTCACGTGACCCACAGTAAGTGAAGCCGAGGAGCTCAATTCAAATGGAGGTGACTGCTGGGTCCCCCTGGACTTCCCGCTCTCCTGTCCTGAGTAGCTTTTCTTCTAGCTATTTATCCTCTACCACTCACACTATTTTCTCTTTCTCCTATTGAGGACACTCTTTCTATTCACAGCCCACAAAAGGCACTATCTTTAAATGCCTATTGTAATTATTAGAATCCAAATTTCCATAAATATGGATTTCTCTACCGGGAAGCAAACATGGTATATTATCCTCTGTTAAATATAGATTTTTCAAAATGCACAATCCATCTTACAGGGATAAGTGTATATGGGGAGACCATCAACCCTGCTAATATATTGTAATATGCTCTCTACAGTATTTTCAGGATCTTTCCTCTTGCTGCAATGAAATATTACCCTGTGGTATATAAATCTGACGTTCCAGGTCTCTTCCCTCTTGTTACCTACTTGGTTTCACACATTCAGCTGGGCCTGTGGGGCCCTTGTGGCTGGCATTTCTTGCTAGGACTTTAGGAGTAGAGGCGAAAAGGTGGGATGAGGTGGAAGAAGTAGAAACAGATAGACACAATCCAATCCTGAGACACATAGCAGGCCAAGATTGTGTTTTCCTCTCAAATCATCTCCCTTCTTCCCTTAAACTGAGTGCTTTGTACTTTAAGGCTAAGAGGGTACATTTTCCCACTGATCCCTACAAGAGCATGGCTTGGAGGTAGCCTGGCCTAGGTCTACTTGCCTCTGGCTCCCAGAGTTGCTCAGTGTCTGACCTTTGAGCTCTCTCCTCATGTTAGCTAAACCTGAGCAAGGATGGAGAGGGGAAGGGAGGAGAGAGAAAGAAAGAAAGACTCTGTAGGCCCAAGGCCTGTGGGGGAGGGCAGTCATTGGTTAAGTGTTGAGAAATATAATTAGTAGTTGTCAGGCATTTCTTTGAATATGTCATAATAAATATTCAATCAGAAGAGATAACATAGTTCTGCAGAGAAAGTAGACTGGATGCCAGCAGACCTGGAGGATTTTCTTTCTAGCCTAATCACTGCAGAGTACTAGTGTGCCCCTGCACAAATCCCCACTCCCCTGGGAGTCTTCTCACCTGTAAAACAATGGTTTAGACAACTTTCAACAACCTTTTGGCTCCCACATTCCCACATTCTAGATTCTAGTCTAATTGGCTGGAAAATGTTGACTGATTCAACCATACTTGAGCTACTTCTCGGCCAAACTTTTAGCAGCCTTCAGTGTACTTTTTCAATTCCAGAAAGCAGCTAAGGCTCTGAGTTCTTAGGTTCCATTGTGACAAAATCCTAGGACTAAAATCTAGATGCATTTGAAGTCTCGAGCTTGATTTAAGATGCAAATTCCAACATGTCATGTGTATATATTTGTTACCTAGTAGAGAGTAGATGAGACCAGGCAAATCAGAAAGGGGGAGAGGGGTGGAGAACACATTGTCAGATATGGCAAGCAGAAGTAAGAAATGGGAATGTGCAAGAACAGAATCGTGTCCCTGTGTGTCCAGGCTGAATCACAGGCTCTTGTTGTACTGATGTTGATTCAAAGTACATTGGACTATGTGCGGGCTCCTCCATTTAGGAAAGCAGTCATGAATATAATACCTTCTGATAGTAATAGTTGGAAGCAGACATTCAAACGCTAGGTGCGAGACATCGTGCCAAGGATGTTGGCTTGCATGGACTCTTTTCATTCCATGAGGTAGGTTACAAACTAGGGAAACCAGACTCGGGACCAGCACAAGGCAAAGCCGAGGTGGAAACTCTACCACTCTGGCTATAGGACCTGCGCTCTTGACCTGTGATATGCCACCATCTCCCTTCACCACGATAGGAAGCAACAGTCTTGGTTCATGGGTCAGCTTCAGTTTCTGGAAAACCCTCTCACATAATGTGCTGCTTTACCCCAGGAGAGTTAAGGAGGCACTATTGCTTCAGAGTTCATGGAGATATACATATACATCCCCATGATGATGTCTCCCCCTCTGATCCCTGGAGAGGGAATATATGCACATATCTGTTCTTTCTTTTGCTCACCCGTGCGTTCACCAACCTATTCATTACCACTTGACCCTGGTGAGACACTGTGTTAAGCACTGTGGATGCATGGTGAACTAGGCAAGCCCCCAACCTCAAGGGCTGTCCCCTTGGCAGTGGAGAGACTAAACCTAGCCAGAACATAGCAATTGGGTCTGAGCGCTGTGGCAGGGTTGAGTTCAGGGTTCAAGCAAGGACACCTAACCTCAGCCCTTGGGGGCCTCAAAGAAGGCTTCCAGGAGGAAGAGGCAGCTTCAACACCGACAGAGAAACATGAATCAGTCAGGAGAGGGTGTCTGGTGCAGTCATGCATGTGTAAAAAGTATCCCAGGGACAAGGAAAGGCGACAGCAAAGACCTGGCAGAGAGAAAAGACAGCGCATTCAGGGAACCCGCCAGTGTCAGCTCCTGAGGCCCTGCCTCCAAGATCTCCTGTAGCAGAGTGTGTCCAGCAATCAGTGCGCGTGAAAAACGAGGCCAGGAATTCCCTGCTGGGGAGGCAGGAGGGCAGCAGTAACTGGCAAGGGCAGGAAAACCCATGCGCTGCGCAGTGCGGGCTGTCCAACTCCACCCTTGGTTCACTCAGCCCTTTGATAATCGCTCCTGGTTACGGCACCATCCACTTAGTATCAATAAATCTCCCAGCCCTGGGCACTGGCCTTGACAGCTCCCTCCCAGTGAGGGAACTCCTGGTATTAGCAACTCCTTTCTTATTGTCACTTCATTTAAGGCCTCTCACACCGACATTTCTCCTCAGCTTCTGGCTTCAGTCCCTGGAAATGTGTCAGCCTTGTGGTTAATAGTGGATAATGAGGTGTCGGGACAGCTTCATTGGGGGGAAGGAGATCAAGAAAGCATGTGTGGATGGGGGGACTTGGGGACATTCATCCCTTTCCCTGAATAATTCTGGGCTCATCGGTGGGAATCACAATCTTGATCATCAAATTCTTAATGTTTTTGGAATCAAATGTGCTTCATTTCTGTCACTCAGAAAATAATAAGAATGCCCTTCCATTCCTTTTTTTAATACTCTCTCATATCCCAGCTCCAATACTGATGTGAAAAAAATGACCATAATGATATAAATTGTCCCCATTTCTTCTAAACCATGTCGCATTTATTTAGGATTCTGAGAGATGTCCAGGGCTCCTCTGTCATTTACTAGATAAAACCTTATCACTCATTTAATAAATTCAACAAATATTTACCGGGTCTCAGAAATTAATATCACCATAAAATTGTGATATAGCAATGACCCAAGACAGACACACTCTCTGCCTTCACAGAGATTGCGGAAGAGTTCAGTAAGCTCTACATTAAGGGAAATAAAGGGTGACTTGAGAGAGGGACAAGGGATCATCTTTGGAATAAATGATCGCAGCTACTGTTACAGCCAGTGTTCACTGAATGCCTACTACAGGCCAGGAATGGGGCTAAGTACCTATGCCTGTGTCCAGGTAGAGGGAACAGCTTATCCTAAGGTACTGAGGTGAAAGGAAAGGGAACTTAGAGTGACTCCAGAAAACACAGATGGCCAGAGTAAAGGGGGGTGGCACAGCACTGGAGACACCTGGGAACTAGATTGCCAGGGGCATTGATAGGACTGGAAGAGTTAAGCCAGGGTATCATGTGTCAGGGGCTCCCCTCCCTTTGGCTTTGGATTCATCTCAGCTTTCCTGAGACCCCTCTTCACCCAGGCACTAGAGACCACCTGGGATGTGGCTGCCAGGGAATCATGGAAGAGGAGCCATCCTCGCCCCTGCTCAGATTCAAGTACTTATTATTAAATGGGGGTATTAATTGCCGAGCACTGAAAACCAATGAGATGTGACGCTGTGTATGAGGCTAAGAATGAGCTCAAGGCTGGACTCTCTCATCGGGAATTTAGATTCGCTGTGCGGGCTGATGTATATGAAACCAAGGGTGGGAGGAAGGGCAAATGGACTGATAGACTGCAGTCCCTGCTGCTGTAGAATTCTTCAGGAGCCTGAAGAATTGTTCTGGAGAAGTAACTGTAAAGAAGCAAATCTGGCCCTGGGAATAAGTCCCTTTCCCTCTCTGAGTTGTATTTGCACCATCTAGACAATGGAGTTTACATTAAGCCTACCCTTCTTCCTTGCTTCCTTTATGAAATGTTTCTAATAGAACTTTCAGAGGGACATGTCATTCTACAGATAAAAATTTTCTATTTCTTCTCCCATCCTTCTTCTATCCATCCATCTACCCATCCAACAAATGCTTTTCTGAGCATGTAGCATATGTCACACAGCAAGCTGGTGCTGGGCTGGGAGTAGGGGCACGGCACTGCACAAGAGAGTCACTGTTCTCATGGAGCTCAGGCTCTAGAAGGGGACAGGGATGATATATAAATAAACAAGCTACTTTGGATACTGCAAGTGTTCCAAAGAAAGGGAAACTCGAGGATGTGAGGATGACTGGTGGGGCTACTTTAGGCAGGGCAATCAGGGAGCCCTTCTCTGTGGCACTAGTATCTGAGCAGAGAAATGAGCTCTAAGAAGGCGCAGTCCAGGCAAAGTGTCAGAGAGAGTTTCAGGCAGAAAGAACCAAAGCCCTGAATAGGGCTCAGGAGCAAGATTGATGAGCATGAGAAACAAAAGATAGAGGCCCGTGTGCACACAGTACAGGGAGAAAGGAGGAAAGCAGCAGATATAAAGACCAAAGAAAAGGTCCTACTCTCTAAGAGAAACTAATGCTCCTCTGGGGTATGTGGTATTTCATGTGTGGCTTGGGAACCTGTGGGGCTCTTAGCCCCTTACCCTGGTCTGAGAAGGTCAGGCCCAGCGAACCTCACAAGGTTCCCAGCTTAACATGCTCCAGCTCAACTCAGGGGACACAGTGGAGGGGATAACTCGGATCTGGCTCAGTGGGACAGCTTGGGAAATGGGAAAGGGAAAAATCTCTGACTTCAGCATAACGTAACTATCAACACAGGAGGCTTAGAGAGTTCACTAGGTTCCAGAGCACGTAGATGCTGCTGGTCCTTGGATGTTTCTGGGCTGAGATACTGCTCTGGCTCCAGCTCGCACAGTCCTCCCGCCATCTTCCTTTCCAAATCCTTTTCATTCTCTGAAGGTTCAGCTTAAGTGCCACCTCATTCATGAAGGTCCTGGGCTTGCCAGTCACAGCTATAAAGTCTTCACTCTTCTTTTACATGTCCATAGAAGTGTGTCTGTTATTTTTATCTAACACACAAACATTACTAGTTTGGGCTCTTTGGTGGTAAGCACATAAATCGATGGAGGATAACTTAAGAAGAAAGGAGGCTTGTTGGAAGGCTGTGAGGGAGACTTGGCTTAGAAAAGTGGGCCCCAGAGAAGACAGAAAATGTGGCAGCTCTGAGAATCTGCATGTTGGGATTTCACGGACAGTGTCTTTGGGGTGTCGCCATTGCTCTAGCTACTTGCAAGATCTGCCTTGTTCAGGGCATGGGCCACCCCTTGGTCAAGGGAAGCAGAGCAAGTGGCTGTCATAAGAAGATGGAAGCCAAGGGACAATGAAGGTACCGTGAACAGAGAGGGAAGGCATGCTGGGTATATCAGACCAGCAGATGACCGCAAAACTTCTAATTGCTCGTATTTTATAAGTCAAAGTCCAAGACCACGTTAGGAGTGCCATAAATGTCACATAGCCCTAAGCACTGAGTGTTAAATAAGGATCCGAATCTAATTCTGTCATTGTTATCTGTCTCCTATGGGTTAGACACTGTGGAATCGAGTAGTAAATAAGACACACGATGCTTTTGCCTCCTAACAGGTTATATTACTCTTTGCAACTTCTACAGGGATTTGCACAATGACTACGCAATATTTTTTTTGTATGTGAGTGAATGGAAGGATGAATGAATGCAAATCATTCATCTGCATTAATCCATAGACACTATTCTTAATGACTGACCCCATCTTTCTTCCATGGCCTTTCTTGCGTTGGATGGACTCATTCGTTCTATATTATCAAATAACTTTTTGTGTACTTGTATCTTTTTATCCACAACTGAGATGTAAGCTCCCTTGAAGGTAGAGGCTCTCCAAGTCTACCATTTTTTCTTGATACATACAATGTACAGTGACCTATACATAGCAGTGCAAGGAATAAACAGACCAATTTGGTTTCATTTCAGGAACAAACAGAAATGCTTGGTGATGTTACTTGTTTCACATTCTTTAAAAGGAGGTTGATCACCTGGAATCCATGGGTTTGGGGGATCAGCCACACTCCCTGTGCATCAGCCACTGGACTGGGCGATCACTCCCTATTTGCTTAGGCCAACAGAGAACAAGAGTAGGGCTCTTCCAGGCTCCTCCCCTGAGCCCTGGCCAGCATTGTGACATTGCCTCATGGTTCAAGGACTCTCTGATGAGAGGCTAACGGAGACCCCATCTTGAGAGGAAAGATTTTTTTGGAGGTTTATTAAAAATGTAGATGTATACCAGGGATCCTGCAACACTGGTTGGACCCTCTGAGACCAAGGCTTGGCCACATGGGGCTGCTCAGTCGGGAGCTGGGGTGAGAAGTTCTGTTTGGAATAAGATCAGAGCTTAGTTTTGAGGCTGGGGTCCACAAGGCTCGTTCTTGGGTGGCTTCGGGGATCAAGGCTAAGGCTGGGGCGACTGCCCATTCAGCCTCATTTGTGAGTAGGAGATGGAATTCATTGAAGAGTCACGGTGGGCAGTATATCCACCCAGCTCAGCCTTCTGCACAGCCTTTGGGAACTAGCTCACAAACCATCCAGAGCAGAATGGATAAAAGCAAGGGCATTTAGCAAGGGAAGGGAGTCAGCTTCATAACTTCCCATCCACTGGACTCCATCACCCCCCCAACCCCCAATCACAAAGCGACTCTTGTAGGTTCATCATGAACCAGTGCTATGAGCAGCACCAGGTAAATCATTCATTAAGTGGAGCCAGACTCTCCCTTTGGCTATCTTAATTCCTGTTTCCTGAGTGAGTGGGAGAGGAAAAAAAAAATCTCTTGTTTCTTATTTGCTATTCTTTTCCTACAAAAATCATACTTGCAAATGGATTTCCGTAAGCCAAGCGGCAAGCTTATAGCGCAATGCACACCCGTGAATTTGATCAGCAACTGTCAATCAAGGCTAAAAGTTTACAGAAATGCACAATGACAGCTCAAGGGTGCCCTAAATCAGCGAAGTTCTTCTTCCATCCTGGGTGGATCTGCTGAGGAAGGCGAAAGGACAAAGACAAAGGAAGACACCGGCTGCCAAAGACAGGGGTCCTGGATCTCTACAGCCAAATGACATCACCAGACACCCAGTCCCACCTGTCGTCTGTGTCTGAATTCAGGCCTGCCCCCTGCCCTTGGCTGATTTCCAGAGTGGTGAAGCTAATCAAGTTGAGGGCGGATACAGAAGAAAGCCCGAATCATTTTTTCTTTTTGCTCTTTTAATCCGTGGTATCAGCAAAGCATGCTGAGAATGCTGCATTTAAATCTAATACTTGGCCCAATAGAGTCCTGCTATGAACATGACTTTCCTACAGGGCCGTTAAGAACAATCAAGAATCCACCAATAATTATGGGCACTCTGAAATCTAAGGCTGTGAGCTCCATCCCCTGCCTGTCTCTCCTAGCACGTCTGCTCTAAGGCCATGTGCCCTCTCCTGGCTTCACACTGGCCTTTCTCTCACCTATGAGGGTGGTCCATGTTTTCCGGCCCTGGGGCTTTTTTGTGCAAGCCATTCTCCCCTAGAAGACTCCTCATTCTTCAGGTCTGAGCTTAAAGGATCCCTCTTCAGAAGGTCTCTAATCTAGGCATCCCACCCTTTTATCCTCTATTGTTTGTTTCCATCACAGCTTCTATCTTTATTTTGCTTGATTTTTTACTTGTTGAATCTCACCTCTCCCATTAAAAACATTTTATTTAGTTTTATTGACTGTCTACTTTATTATTATCATAGCATCTAGCATAGTGCCTGGCACACAGGAAGCACCAAAACACATTCTGAGTAGAATGAATGAATAAATGAATGAACGACCAAGCAAGCTTCTGGTTCTCTTTCTTTCTGACTTTAGAAAAGTCTGTTCCCCTCTTCGGAGTTCTTTTGCTTATCTAATAGAAGTGATATTCTGTTAACTCTAGCACTCTCCTCTCTCATCTGTGTACATTTTCTCACTTAACCATTTTACAGAAGGGAAAGTTGCACTATGGAAGTAGAGGGCACGCACTGGCTAGTCGTAGCACTGGAATTTAGGTCTCTTGGACCTTTACACTAATCCAGTTTCTCTAGTAAAAGCCCTGCCACTCCCTACCTCCCGGCATTTACTTGTCATGTGAATCCCATTTCCAAGTTTTTCAAAACATGCCAGGAAACAGCTCCTCCTAAGAAACAATATGGGCTTCTTCAATGCTGGCAGTAATTCTGAGATGGAAAAAGTATTTCTCACTATCCCAGAGTGAGTTCCACTAAAATTAAGTTTCAGCAGTGTGCAAGGAAAAAAGGGTGAGCTTCAAATTAATTCTGTGGAGAACAGTGAGCAAGGAAAGAAGGAGGAGACGATACAGGCACTCATGCTGGGGAGAGCATTTGAGGAGCGCGTGAAAACGAAGTGAGTGTACTAGTTTTCCTGCTTTTGCATAACACACCCCCCAGAGAGCTCAGTGCAGGACAGCCTCCTGGCCCCAATTCACCTCTCCAGTCTCCTTCCCAACAGACCAGCAAACACCAAGGCCCTGCACATTGCTGCACTTGGTAAACCATTTCCTTCCAGGTTGCCGCACCTCTACACACACTCCTTAAAAATGCCCCTTCACACCTGGACAACTTCTACACATCCTTCAAGACCCAGCCTTCCAACTCTTCGAGAAAAAAATGTGCCACTCCCTTCTCTGAGATTCCAATGCACTTTCTCTCTTAGCACTTATCTCGATATTCTATAATTTAGCATTATCATGTCTGTTGCTATCAGACCGTAAGTTAATTCAGGGAAGTGCTAGGTCTAATTAGTTTTTAAAAGTCTCAGATTTCAGCCCTGGCTTTGACACAGACATGTAATACCTGTTGGATGAGTGTGTGTTGATTTGCTCACCTGCGAAGATGGGATGATAACACCTACCTTACCTGCAGTGAGGATCAAAGAAGGGAGTAAGATTACTAAAGTCCCAGTTCACTGTCAAGTGGAGTGTGCATGTAAGCCATCATTTTATCAAACTGTACAACCCAAATATGAGGTGGGCTGGACAAGAAAATATTCCCCTTCTCCACATGAACTTGCAAGGGGTAAGCAGCTTGTTCTGAGTAGAGTGGCCAATAAATATCAAACTATAAAACAAAAAACCAAAACCAGCTGGCTGACTTCTGGGAAGGTTTTCTCCCCATCAGATCACACATGCCTTTCAAAAATTGTCTGGAAGTTTGGGAACGCTGATTGATTAACTAAAGAAAGCATGGGTACGCATTCTCTTTAAGATATCACAAATTTATACACTACAGCCACCCCTCTGTATCTCCAGGTTCTACATCCATAGATTCAACCAACTGCAGATGGAAAATATTAAAAACCTTTTTTCCTTGTATTGGACACATATGGACTTTTTCTCATCTTCAACTTTCTACACAATACAATATAGCAATTATTTATATTGAATTAGTTATAAATAATTCAGCGATGTACATGAGGATGTGTGTAGGCTATATGCAAATACTATGCCACTCTGTAGATGAGACATGAGCATGCATGGACTTTGGTATCCAGGAGCTCCTGGAGCCAATGACTTGACACCCACTTTCCATCCTCATCACCACCCTAGCCTAGGGCTCCATCTCTGCTCACCATGCAGACTTAAGGCACTTTCTCATTTACCTTTATCACTTTATTTATTTATTTTGGGTGGGGGATTGAACCCAGGGACATTCTACCTCCAATCTATACCCCCAGCCCTTTTTGTTTTTCTTTGTTTTGAAACAGGGTCTCACTAGGTTGCTGCGAGTCACACTAAGTGGCTGAGGCTGCCGTGAACCTGTGATCTTCCTGTCTCGGCTTCCCAAGTACTGGGATGACAGGCCTGCACCACCCTGTCTGGCTTACCTTTATCACGGTACCCCTGCCTCCGCCTTGCCCACTTTCCTCTCTTCTATCCTCATCTGTTCACATTGCAGCCAGAATGTTGTTTGGAAAGCAGAAATCACATCACGCATGACAGTTCCTCTTGAGCCCCTCGGGTATTTCTCTGCATACTCTGAGTGACTTTACACTCCTCTGCATGGCAACTGAGGGTCAGCTTTGTCTGAGCCCTGCAGACTGGAGCAACATCATCATTTCCTTTCCTTCATCTATTGCTTCTGTTCCTCCAACACACGGAGGAAGCCTTCCCGGGTCCTGTTCCCTCCACCCAGGATTCTTCTCCCCCACTTCCCTGTTTTAGCTGGGCTGGCTTCTCCCCTTCTTTCATAGACCACCCCGAGTAGGTCATACAGCTGTTTCTGTCACAGCACTTAGTTTGATTCCTTTGCAGAGCTTTATCAAGTCGTAATTACAGTAGGAGCTTTTTTATCTGATGCAATGGGAAGGGCAATTAGATTATTTGAAAAAGATGGTTAGAACAGAGACTCTCAAAACATGATTCATGGAAGGTATTATCATTTATTTTTTGCAGGTAAAACCACCTAAGTGCACATGTATTTATCAACCTTCTGATGTCGTGGGAACTTGAAGACACTTAGAAGATAAGTGTAAGAACAGAATTCTTTTGTGTGTTTCCCCCAATCTTTAATAGTTGTCTTATCTAATATTACAACATTTTTAGTGATTCATCTGAGAGCCATTCAAGAGTATCAGTTCCTAAAGAAATGTAGTGATGTTTTTGCTCTCATATTTCACCAGCTTATATAATATTTAGCTATATTGCCCAAATACAATAAAAATGACAGAAATACAAATAGGTTTGGAAACAAACAGAATTGATGGCTACCACACCCATGACAAAGTTGTATGCACAGAAATAAATGGGCCAAGAGAGAAGAGGTTGTGACCAGGAACTGTCCGCTCCCAGGGGCAACAGATCCGTGGAGAGAGTGGGGAATGTAGTTCGTCTGAGCTGGAGGCAGGCAAGTTGATTACAAGACTCCAGAGCATCTCTTTGTTTGACAGCTTCCTCCATTATCCATGCCCCTTCTAGGTTGTAAGTCTGCAAGGGTAGAACCTCTTTTTCTTTCCCTAGCATGTCTACCCAGTATGTAGCACAGTCCTTGGCACTGAGAGGTACAGTCAGTGCCAAGTACATGAATACACAGGTGAGTAGACTGCTTTCTTCCTTAAGGGAACAGCTTTTATTCCCTCATCTGTAAGTAGACAGGCATAAACTATGCAAACATGATCATTTCCAAGTCCAAACTGTGTTAGCACTAACAGTATATATTTCTATATTTCAAGTCCTGATTTCCTCCATAGGAAATGCTTACAGCACTACATTATTGACCCTCACACACGCCAAACATCAACCACTATGGCCACACCACAATCCCCTCTCAACCTGGGGCCACCTGTTGGTTCTAGGGCAACCGTCTTCAACCACCCCCCACCCAGTGCTTCCTCCAAGACAGATGCAAAGGAGGCAAGGATGGTTTATGGGCCCTGGTACTAGAGCTGGATTTATCTCTTTAACTCTTTGGGGCACCATGCAGGCCTGGGGCTTCTTTGAGCATGGGTGAGTGGGGCCCTCACTCTGAAGATTGGTCATGAGAAGCTTGGACCTGCCTTGTTCAAGGCATTGAACAAAGTTTTTTTCCCTTTTGTTTGGAGATGGAAAAAAACTAACACAGTTTGGACCTCCTCATAGTGCTGAGATCAAGAGGGCCAGTGTCAGATGAGGGCCTCAGGGACAGTCCTTCCACGTGCCCTTCAGCTCACAGAAGCCCACAGCATGGTTTGCAGCAATAGCTGCATACTAATAAGCATTTTTTTCTTTTCTTTCAATATAAGTCTTTGCATATCTCCCTCATGTATGTAAGAAGAAAAAGGGGCTCATTGTGCAAAAATTATGATGACGATAACTTATCATTATTATTTCTAATATTCAGAGTTACCTGCATGCCCTAAGCCCCTTGATGCTGGGAACCAGACCATACATTTTGTATTCATTAACTCTTTTAATCTCTGCAACGGCCCTAGAAGATGCACGCTATTATTATCACCATTTCACAAAAGAGAGATTAACATAGGTAGGTGGAGGTGACAGAATGGGTAATAGAGGAACTAGGATCCAAATCCATGTATGTCAGATTCTACAAAGTGAATACTTTACCACCCTGCTGAATTACCTGGCATCATCTCCAATCCCGTAACTTATGAGTAATGAACTTACTGAATCAACACATCATATGTGATCCAGTATGGGAAAACAGAAATGGTGGACCCTCCCTCGAGGAGGGCCATGCGCATGTAATGAGGAGATAGACTCCTGAGCCACCAATGAAAGCTGCCCAGGAGAACACAAGATGCATCGCACAGTAGAAGTACATCATGCTCTGTCCATGCAGAGGAAAGGGAAGTCCTTCTCAAGAGGGAGAATAGGGCAGACTTAGCCGGGTGTGGTGGCGCACGCTTATAATCCCAGTACTTGGGAGGCGGAGACAGGAGGATCTGGGTTCAGGGCCAGGCTCAACTACTTAGTGAGGCTTCTGCAACTTCATGAGACCCGGTTTCAAAATAAAGTATAAAAAATAGGGTCGGGGGTGTAGCTCGGAGGTAGAATGCCCCTGGGTTCAATCCCCGGTACCGAAAAAAAAAAA